>RBNI01002184.1:0-19376 GCA_003990745.1 Jimgerdemannia flammicorona | reverse complement strand
CTGGGTCCCCCCTGCCCAGTACGCTCACCAGAATGCACATTGCTCGCCATCTTGAGAACTCCGATACTTGAAGATGTTGCCGAAAGTGTTGTCAGAATCTTGTGTCACCCGAATGTTACAGGTGAAAGGGATGGCTATTCATGATATTACTATACTAGGAGTAGTTGTATAAAGAGATATTGTGGAGAAGTGTTCAGGAATATTCTTATATGTTTGAGTCTTCAAGTCTGAGATTCTGAGATCTAGAGGGGGGAATATTTATACTAGTGAGGGGCTATCTGGACTATACTAAATATAGATATAGCACTTAGTACCTTACTGAGTCAGAATACAGTCACATAGTACAAGTGTGATTTGACATATCAAGAGATCATCTGACTGCTGAGTTAGTTCACAGTTATATTGTATAAGGCTAATCTAACTATACTATGACTACTAAGCTATTTATAGATTTAGATACTATCTGATTAGTCTTTGATGATATCACTATTGATGACATCATCTCTGGCAAAGTCTGAATAGTTTTCTGACTTCTGATATCATCAGTTTCAAAGGTGTCATCACCTCTATCTCTTGTAAAATTATGGCTATCCTTGGTGGCAGTAGTTGTATAAGAATAACAGATCTTAGTTTTCTTTTTTTTTTGAGCTACTGGTACATTTGCAAGGACTAGCCATTCTTATCTAGGGCAAGGACTCCCAATGTTGCAGCTGGAGATTCAAATCTCTTGAAAATGATATTTTCTATAATCTGAGGTAATTTCTAGTAGTAATATCTATCACATGGATGGGCTTGAGACTGGTTTTGACAATGTCAGTTTTCTTGAGTTCAGATGAAGCATCCATCATTCTCTAATAGAGATTACACAGATAGAGTAAACAGAGTTGTTCAAATGCATTTTGCTTCTACTAAGTAATGAGGTCTTATATAGTTGCAGTATATTTTGGTCTTAAGTTGATAAGTACAGTTCATAAATCTTTGATGGATGAGATAAGGTTCTTCTTGTCTCAGTTTGAGTTTGGTACTTTCAGGTTCCTTTTGTAATAGTACTATATACCAAACTAGTTATAGAGGTTCAGAGTCAGTCTTATAGTTGTAGTACTTCTTCTGGTATTCTTGTATCTTGGTAGTAGGTTCTCATACTTACTGGTATATTTTGTATAACCAGGTGATCTTTTCAGTAACTTGTTTTATAGTCTCACATGTGTTTTCTAAATTAGTTCTGAGAATGACATATGATTTTGGTGACTTGGAGGTTGTATGCTTACAACTCTCCCCTTCTTAGCTTTTTGATATCTTTATCAAGGTCTTCTAATTTGATCTAGTGTTGTTGTACTATTTGGATGGTTCTTGTAGCTATATTTGTTAAGAATTCATTCAATCTTATATTCTTCTTGGTCATTAATAATGACAGATGCAGGTGGTTTTGTAGTTCAGTTTAGAAATATATCTCAGAATTTCTAAAGTAGTGATCTGACATGGCTGTCAACTTTGGAAAAGTCTTCTTCAGAGTTCTTGGGTTCTTTTTTGGATAGGCAGATAGAGATGGCAAAGAGAGGGCATTTCTTGGCCAATTTCTTGAGTTATAACTTATTGATATAGGTGATCTTTGGTCCAGAGTTACTAGAGCTGAGTGGGTCTTTTTTGTCTTATAGTGAAGTTGTGGCATCCTTTCTTGATAATCAGAGAATGATTTACCCAATCAATCATAGGGTTCTCTTGTTTTAACCATGGGGTTCCAAGGATGGTTTCATTATCAGGAAGTAGTACTATCTGGAGAGTAACATGTACTTGGTAGTTACCAATTCAGAAGAGTAGATTGTAGACTTCCTTGCTAATAATATGTGAGATTTCATCAGCTGTAGCAACTGCTCGAGTTTGTTGTACTGGAGAGATGAAGACCTTGAGTCTGTTGGCTGTTTCTTCATTGATAAAGTTGCCTGAGGCACTACTGTCTATCATAATCTTAACAGGTGCTTGATTGACAAAAGCTTGAAGTGTAAGCAGTTTGTCTGATCCAATGGTAGTGATTTTAATTATAGGAGCTTTCCTTCTATTGGTTCTTCTTTGAGCCAGTTTATTGATACAAGAGAAGCAATTGTCAATTATTCAGGAAGAGTACATTCTAATACCATAGGGACATCAGTCACTAGGTATATATCCATCTTCAATTTTCTTGTAGAATTGTTCTTCTTTGTTTATAGTAGATTGGACTGAGGCCTTGTTTGATGAGCCAAATCCTTTAGATCCTTGGATGGTGGGCAGTATTTCAGAGACTTCCTTGACTATCAGGGTTGACTTGATTTTCTTGAATAGAATCTGTGCAATACAGAAACCAGTGGGGATCTTGAATGGTGTCTAACTGTGGTTTCGGATAAGGATGATAATTTCACTTATATAATCTTCATCAATGACTTCTCCTTTTACTGAGAGTTCTTTCAGTGCTAGGCTGCTGTAATAGCATATTCTTCCAATATGTCCTTCAGAGATTTAGATGCTGATTTCTGTATAGACTTGCTTAACTTCTTGGTTAGAGATTATAGCTTTTTTAGCTGCATACAGATCATAACTCACTGTCTTTTGACTTCCTTTGATTGGGGCCTTGGTAGTTTGTCTTAACTTGACAAAGTCTATTATTCTTATGGTTAGATTATTGAGGTGGTACAGTGTAGTAACAGTTGCTTATATTGCTGTTTGGGGTTTTTAGTTGGGGTAGGTACTGGTCATATGTTCTGTCTTTTGGTAATAGAAGTATACTCCACTTCTTCGAAGTTCATTCCTTTCTCCTTCAGTGAGTTTCTTGAAGGTACTCAGCTAAGTGAGTTTATGATTTCTAGGTATCCAAGAGGTGGATGTAGAGGGAGCTTGGGATGCTTCATACTTGGGTTCTTCTTTCTTGGTCTATGTCTTTTCCTTATTATTGAATTGTCTTTAGGGCAGAATTGGTCCAGCTGTTAGGATTTGCTTGACCATAGTCTTGATTCTTGCTAGGCACTATTGTTAGTGATCACAACCAACTAAGTGGTCTTATTTTTGGATTTTTCTTATAAGCTATTCAGATAGTGTATCAAATAGATGGTCTGCTCTTATACTATTTCATACTTTGTCATTGGCAATATATCCTAGGCCAATAGTGTTCAGAAGTAACTTGAGTTTTGTATAGAAGGTTTTGAATTCTTCCTTGCTATATATATCAAATTTGAGGTTGCAGAGTTTTACTCAAAATTCAGCAATCATGGTTTCACTATAGTATTGAGCAATCATGAGTTATTTCAGTCTAGAAGCTGCAGGATGGGCTCCATATCCTGGGGCATTATTTGCTGCATTCTGGGCAACTACTGTAGATTGGGTGTCCTATGTGAGGGGTTTTTCAGGAAGGGTTCACCACTATTCTTCAGTAGGTCCTCAGAAGAATGTAACAACTCATCAGATATAGGCTGTAGTAGTAGCAAAGAGTTGTTTCAGAGTGTGGTCTTGATTGTTTATCAGGAGGTGGTCAGCAACTCACTTATTTATCTATTGATTGGCTTCAAAGTTAGTATCAACTACACTAATGAAGCTTTGGACTTCTTGTACAGTACCATTGAAGATAGATAGGTTCAGATTTTTGGTAGGTCAGGTCTGTTCAGCTAAGATAGTAATGGTTGCTGCCATTATAGCTATCTGGGCTGTAAGATCTAGAATCTATTAGTTTGCTATGTTATTTACTAGAGGCAGTTGGACTACTAGTAGTAGTGTTACTGGTACTACTTGAGGTACTGGTACAGAGTGTGAGAGTGTCCTTTGAGTCTATATAAGTTGCTGTAGTAGTAGTTGTGGGTCTGGAGTGAGGGCTCAATAGATAGCTGTTTATTACTGTATAGATGTATTCTGTCCTGATGGAGGTGCATCTCCTTCAGTAGTATATTTGGGATCAAATTCACTGAGATATTCCTCCTCTTCTTCAGTTTGATCCCTATGTAATTGGGTTTTCTCAGTATCAAAGTAGACAGAATCAGTTGTATATCTGATTTTAGATGGACTTAATTCAAAGTCAAGTTCTGATTTAGTATTGGTTTCAGGTTCAGGTAGGGCTGTAGCTGAGCCTACTTCTGGTTCAGGATCAGGTTGTTGATAGAGAGTTTCTCTTGCTTTTTTCTTAAAAATATAGCAGGCCTTATAATTCTAGAATTGGTAGTATAATGTAGTCTTGGTTCTGGTGTGGTGAAAATCAGTAGAGTTAAGCCACCTGGCTATAGAGGCTTGGGCTTTATAAGGAACTAAGGCAAGAAAGACTGCTGCTGGTTGTCCTAGGTCACTCAGATTTGTAGAGCTAACAAAACTCTTATTGAGAAGAGTAAAGAAGACTTCTATAAGACCTTCTTCATCTTGACTTGCTGGGTGTAGTATAAGGAGTTCAGTGTATAGGATTTCATCTATCTGTTAATTTAACTGGAGTATTTCTTTCTTTGAATGAAGTTTGTCCCACTTGTTGCAGATATAGAGGTCAAATTGTCCTTATATATTAGGTTCAATTCTCTTTAGATTGTCAGATGGTTCAGGATAAATTCCAGATCAGAGGTTGGGCTTTATACCAACTTGTAGGAATTCTCAGAGGCATTTGTAGCAGAGTGAGGAAGTGTCTTGAAGTGGAATTGGATTGTAAATCACTGCTACCAAGTTATAAGAGAGTTACTTATTAGGGTAACCATTACATAGTTCTGGAAGGGTTTTCTAGAAGTTCTGAATATTCTGGAAGACCATTTTCTTATGATCAAGATTAATTTCATATGGAGTATGTCCTTTATACTTATTGATTTCAAGATTGGGTTGATATCTCAACCAAAGTCCTTTTTTGGACTAGTTCTGGATATTCAGGATTTCTCATATTTCAGAAAGTTTAAGAAACTAAGACCAGCTTAGTTAGATTGGTATATTACTGCAGACAATACTCAATTAGGAAATTTCATAATATGGTTAGGAGTGGGAACTAACAGAGAGTGGATTTACTTAAGAGTGGTTTGTGGATTATTAAATAGGTTTATTCGCTATTCATGATATTACTATACTAGAAGTAGTTGTATAAAGAGATATTGTGAGGAAGTGTTCAGGAATGTTCTTGTATGTTCAAGTCTTCAAGTCTAAGATTCTGAGGTCTGGAAGAGAGGGTATTTATACTAGTGAGGGGCTATCTGGACTATACTAGATATGAATGTAATACTTAGTACCTTACTGAGTCAGAATGCAGTTATATAGTATAAGTGTGATCTGATATATCAAGGGATCATCTGACTGCTAAGTCAGTTCACAGTTATATTGTATAAGACTAATCTAACTATACTATGACTACTAAGCTATTTATATATTTAGATACTGTCTAGTTAGTCTTTGATAACATCACTATTGATGACATCATCTCTGATAAAGTCTGAGCAGTTTTCTGACTTTTGATATCATCAGTTTCAAAGGTATTATTACCTCTGTCTTTTGTAAAATTATGGCTATCCTTGGTGGCAGTGATTGTACAAGAATAATAGGTCTTGGTTCTTTTTTTTTTTTGAGCTGCTGGTGTATTTGTGAGAACTGGCCATCCTTGTCTAGGACAAGGGCTCTCAATGTCATGGCTGGGGGTTCAAATCTCTTGGAAATGATATTTTCTATAATCTGAGGTAATTTCTAGTAGTAATATCTGTCACATGGATGGGCTTGAGACTGGTTTTGACAATGTTGGCTTTTTTGAGTTCAGATGAAGTATCTGTCATTCTTCAATGGAGGTGACACAGATAGAGCAAACAGAGTTATTCAAATGCATTTTACTTCTGCTAAGTAATGAGGTCTTATATAGTTGCAGTGTATCTTAGTCTTGAGTTGATAAGTATAGTTCATGAATCTTTGATGGATGAGATAGGATTCTTTTTGTCTCAGTTTGAGTTTGGTACTTTCAGTTTCCTTTTGTAATAGTACCATACACTAAACTAGTTATAGAGGTTCAGAGTTGGTCTTATGGTTGTAGTACTTCTTCTGGTATTCTTGTATCTTGGCAGTAAGTTCTCATACTTGCTGGCATATTTTATATAACCAGATAATCTCTTCAGTAACTTATTTTATAGTCTTGCATATGTTTTCCAAATTAGTTCTGAGAATAACATGTGATTTTGGTGGCTTGGAGGTTATGTGCTTATACATATCCTCCAGATTGATTTGTAGTTCAGCACTATCTACTTCTCCTATAGTAGAGTAGGATAGTTCTCTGATATGGCTTATTTTGGACTTGCATGATTAGTTGTGACTGGTTTCCAAATTTGTATAAAGTTTCTTAATAAGATAAGATATAATAACACCACTGCTACCAAGTATAATAGTTCTAGTTTCTTTGAGAAAAAGTAGCTAAATCTGAAAGTTCTAGTAGACCTAAAGTAGCTCAAAGAGATACTTGTAGGTTCAAGTATTCTTGAAGGATTTCTGAGAGAAAATATTCTGAGCTTTATTTAAGTAGAGAACAAGAATATTTATACAAGATCTGAAAAAAAGATCTGGAAGGATTTTAGAAAAGAAGAGAAAAGCCAAGAAATAAATTCTTAGTAAAGATGACTAATAGAATTCTATAATGTTTCAAAAGATTCTATGACTAGCTAAGACAAGATACTTAGTACTTAGAAAAGACAAAAATATTCTAGTGATATCTTGGTACTAAGAGAAGATTTCTAGATATTTAGAAGGTACTAGAATAAAGTAGAATATATAAGAAAAAATAAGAAAAGACTAGAAAAAAAATGTGAAAAAGTGCTAAAACTAACATATAACTATAAAATTGTTACAATACTATATAAGTATACTATATAAAGAATTTCTTGGAAGAATTTAGTCTAGAGGACTACTGGAAGCTATAGATATAAATAATGAGATATAATACTATAAAGGATTACAGAGTATCTGGAGGATATAATTACTACTATAGCTCACCAGATCTGATAACTTCAAGTACAACTAGAATATCAGAAAACAAGAACTATACTACTGTCTAAGAGAAAGAGATTCAGTGGATACTGATGATAATGAGCTTAGAGATAGTGCTAGGAGAGGATGGCTTACTGTGAGACTTTTGGAAGAAGATGGCAGGAGTTGAGCTAATTCTAGAGGAAATAATAGTGATATGCAATAGAGTTATTAGCTCAGAGATATAGATTAAGAGACAGTACTTAGGACTTATAGCTCTGCTGTTTAAGAATAAGAAGAGGAGAGAGAAGTGAAAAAGCTGGAGGCTAATTATGCTTCTGAATATGAATCATAAACTGGTCACAAAGATACTAGTAGCTAGGCCGCAAGGAGTGGCTCAGTAGGTTCTGGGGGCTAAGCAGAGAGGATTTATAAAGAGATGTCTGATTAGAGATGGAATAGCCTAGGTGTATAGGGTTATTGAGAGAGCTTATATTACTGAGGTAGATGGCTGGTTGGTTTTTTTGGATCAGGAGAAGGCTTATGACAGAGTCTGGTGAGTATTGTTAGAAGTAATACTAAAGCATATAGAGGTCCCTCCTGGGGTTCAGTGAGTCTTGATCAGTCTGCTGAAAGGGAGTCAGGTAGTAATTATAGTAAATAGATATAGGGGAGTTTTATTCCCTCTGAGCAAAAAAGTACTACAGAGGGATCCACTGTCACCAATCCTATATACATTACCCCTGGAGCCTCTTTTGGATAAAATATGGTATAAGGTAGGGGGTTTGGACATTCTGAGAGTTAATTAGAAGGTGGGAGCCTTTGCTGATAATATAGTGATTGGGTTGAGATCAGCTAAAAATGTGGTAGTACTGAAAGGTACAGTTGAGTGGTATGAGAGGTACTCAGGTACTAAGCTCAACTAGTATAAGTATGAGACTTTGGTGATTTTGATATTAGTGATGAGATCAAGTGTCAGAGAGGCCCAGGGCAGAATCTGTGGTCTAGAGGATAGCAGTTGGTAGGTATCAGAGAGGAGTGGAATTGGAATGGGGTTTGGGCCTGGAGTACTGAGGTACAACAGTGATTACTACTGAAGTACTGGGTGGTCTGGTGGTATATACTATGGAGGAATGTCATGCTCAACTTTTGCTCAGACCATCTTATCAAGGAGAGAAGCTTTGACTATAAGAAGTACCACAATGTAGGACAGGAGGGGGAATTTGTGCAGACACCAGAATATTGACTAAGAGAGTGTGAGGTACTTGGTGACTTTTGGTTAGTAGTTGGGGATTGATTGGATATTATATATAGGAGAGATGGTGAGCAGGGTTAGTGGGAGGATTTGAAGGATAAACTGATAGGGGGGGTGAGAAAGAAGTGGCTGACTTTAGGTTGAGTACTAGCAGTTTGGGTGGGGTTAGCAGATCACTAGTTGTTTGTTTTTGAGAAAGAGAGGAGTCTGGGTTTGGGAATGAGGCTGTTGAGATGACAAGGATTAATGGAGGACATTATGATGGGCTGGTGGCTTGGCTAGAGTCTGTAGGATAGTTAGAGATATCACTTAGTAGAGAAAATCTATAGGTAGAGTAGAGGGAGGATTAGAGTTATGGGTAGTAAGGTGGTCTTTAAATATGAAGATATGTAGAGGGGACTCTCTTATGGAGATTGGGTAGTGAGAGAAAATCCTGTAACTATAACTATAATAATATAAACTAGTAATAAATGGTGAAGTCCAAGTGACTATAAAAAAAAAAAAAAAAAAAAAAAATATGAGACTTTGGTATTGAAAGAAGAGATAGTAGGGTGAGATATATATGATTAGAACAATTGTCTCTATAAAAAAGGCAGTTCAATATCTAAAGATCTACTTTTCTATATATATAATAAAAATATATTACAATATCACAAATGATGATATCACCAAGCTGATATCATTGAATTCATGTCACCAGTAAGGTTACATACTAGAAAATATAAGAATATTAGTGAGATTATAATAATTTTATACTAATTTCAACCCTCTTCAGTCAGTAATATCATAGTAGTCACACTAGCCTCTATACTAGTTTAGTGTATACTCACACTGATATCACTATAGATATACCTCAGAAATAGACTAAGAATGCTAAAAATAGCATGAGACTAAATTAGTCTTTAGCTATGTTAATGTTATAAACTAAAATAGTCTATGATATCATAGGAACTAGAGTATATCAAAATTAGCTACTGATATCACCAGCTCTCTAATATCAGGAGCTAGTAATATCTTTAAGACCAGCAACCTCAAGGACTAAACTAGACCATAACAAGCTATGAAATCATAGCTGCTATATACTAAAATAGTTTATTTGGTAAACAAATAAATATCCTGCAAATTGGCTCTGAAAAATAATTATTCAAACAATTACCATATAAATATATAGATACTTCTCCCCCAAAACAAAAACTAAGACATAAACAAATTATGTCGTACTCTGGAATACTATCTTTAACCATCAATATCAGTTCTCTTGAGAATATATTGATATAGATACCTATGATCTTGAGTAGTATTTACAAGCTGCTGATGAAGTTGTATCAAGAATGCAACAGATCATCAGATACTTTATGATATTGAGAAACTATCAGGCAGGCAGACTTATTATCAGAAGTGGTATAAATACTTCAGAAATTCTGGATGAATATAATGTCTCCACATTTAGACAGTGTATCTTGCTCTATATCTACCAATTGTTCAGAAAAATATCCTTTATCATTAGTGACATATAAGGGATATGTCCTGTTGAAATTGGTAGCCTCAATGACATCTATATAATACAAGTAGAGTTAGATCTTATAAATGACTTTAACCTTCAAGACCATCATAATAATGATACTTAGCCATATAAGAATAAGGTGTTCAACTCTATCATTAGTCTCTTTCAAGAACTAATTGCACAAGTCTCTATCTCTGTCAGTGCCTGGCCATCTGGCTTTCCTGTTCCCTCAAATATCAGACTAGTCTCTGACTGGTCTATTATATCATCTGATCAGAAGCTAGCTCAGAAGAGTTAACCTCTTTCTCATCTGAAACAGAATCAGATAAAAGACCCCCAACCTCTTATACAGAAGTTTATTACTACTATATAATATAATGAAACACTACATCACAAAGTCTTAGTTGAAATCCAGAACATTACTTCATAAATAGTACATGAAAATGATATCATTAAATAGCATCATTATGACTTTATAATAATACTATTATGATGTAACTTTATATTATTCTTAATAACTTTCTGTCTTATATATATCTTTTAGCCAATAGTCAGTCAATATGTAAAGTCCTTAAAAATATATAAATATCTCCAAGCAAGTGACTCAATAAAGGACAGAATTCACACAAAATCAAAAAAAAAACAATTAAGACTTAAAGTCCATAATATGTATATAGATAAGTCTCTAAATAACTTAGACTAAAAAGACCACATCTAAAATTAGATATCCTGAACTCTATAAATACTTAAACTCTGAAGAATCTAAATATAATTTTCAGAACTAGACTATATCTAAGAAGGATATACTAAAAGTCTTAGACTTTAAAGAATTAAAGTCTGTGATTGCCAAATTGTTATCCAAGTCTACCAGAAGGAGACTAGATCAATTAGAAGTACAACAGACAGTACTTAGGCATTAAGACAGCTACTTCTTTAAGCTACAGACATCTGACATAAGTGTCTTTAAGTTATTAATATTAAGAATTATTAATTTAAAGGGTACAATTACTATAATAGTGAAGATATACTATTACAATATGGCTCCTTGTTACTCATGGATAGTGAGAGTGACTTAAGAAAATAAAGGAGTAAATATATGACTGAATAGTATAATAGTAATCAATTTAAAGAATAATAAAGAGCTAATGTATATATTGAAAAGAGAGAACCTATATATAATTGATAGTATACTGAGTAGTATATATATATATATATATATATATATATTTTTTTTTTATAGTTATTTAGACTCCAACATTTATTACTAGTCTATTAATAAGTATACAGTATTTCCTCCTGCTACCTGATCCCCATAGGGGAGCCTCTTCCTACCCTTTCTCAAACAAAGACCACTTTCTCACCCACTACTCCAACTCTTCCCCCACTCTGCCTATAGATTTTCTCTATCAATCGATGCCTCTGACCACCCTATAACTCCCAACCAAGCCATCAGCCTGTCAAGGTATCTTCCATAAGGCTATGCCATCACAGCAGCTGGACTCCCAAGCCCAGCTTCCTCCCATCCTCAAAAACAAATAGCCAGTAGCTGGCCAGCCCCACCCATATAGCTAGAGCCCAGCTTAATGTAAGCCATTCCTTTTTCACCCCCCCCACCAGTCTATCCCTCAAATCCTCCCACTGTCCTCATATGCTACCTCTTCTGCATCCTACTCCCAAATATTCCCCAACAGTCTGCCAAAAGTCACTAAGTACCTTACACTCCCCTAGCCAATGTTCAGATGTCTGCACATATCCTCCTTCTATTCCTACATTATAGCATTCCTCATAGTTGAAGCAACCTCCCTCAATAAGGTGGCCTGAGTAGTAGTTGAGCATTACATTCCTCCTCAGCATATACCACCAGGTCATCCAGTACTTTGGTAGCATCCATCTCCTCACCTCTGCACTTCAGGCCCAAATACCATGCCAAGCTCAATCTTTGCTAATTCCAACATCTTGCCAACCACTGGGCCACAGATTCTGGCCTGGTCCCCTCTGGTATTCTATCTCATCACTAATATTGAAATCAAGTAAGAGAATACTGCCCAGTAGCACCCAGTCCCATCTCCATATTGCTAGATCCCAATCCACCTCTCCTTCATTTCCCTGTCAATGAATTTCAATGTAGTGCACCCCCTCCACTACCCCTCAAGTACATATATTATTTATATATTCTGCTATAACTAAAGAAAATATCTGATATATATAGTATAAATACTTAGGATATATTAGTAAAATAAGCTTAGAATAGATAATAAGGAGTAGTTTGATGAGAGATTTACTAAACTATATATCTCTAAATTTCTTTTATGATAGATATATAGCAAATAAGACTTCTTAATAATATTTTCAGAAATAGATAAAGTGAGTAACTGGTATTTTCAATATAATTTATATAGATATCTATAGTTTTATACAAATAGCAACATACTCTGAAAAGAAGTATTTAATTATCTTTATTGATAATTATACTCACAAAGTCTATATATTTTTTATAATAAAAAATGAAATATTTGAAAAATTCTGTAAATTTAAAACAATTATGGAAAATGAAATAAGATATAAGATATAGACTCTATACTCAGATAATGATAAGAAATATATCAATAAAGCCTTCAGATACTTCTTGAAGCACAGTATCCAGTACTCTATAATAGCTCTCTATATATCTAAATAGAATAGTATAGTAGAATGCTTTAATCAAATAGTAGTAGAGATAGCTCAAATAATAATAAATATAGCTGACTTATCATACTCCTTCTGAATTAAAGAAGTGAATATAGTAGTATATATTCAAAATCATTATATTTCTTAAGCTCTAAGTAAGGATTCTGACAGATCTGATATATCAATCCAGAAATGATCAACAATCTAGGAATAATTAATAATCTAGAAATGATTATAGAAATAATTAGTAATCTAGAAATAATAATGATCTTACTTCTGAAGAATTATAGAGTAGAGCTAAGTTAGATATTTTATATCTATGAATATTCAGAAGCAAGACTTATATTTTAGATAAAAGTAGTAATAGAGACAAATTTGAACCTAAAGCAGATAAGTATATACTCCTTGAATATGATAGAGTAGTATATAGATTATAGAATATATAAAAATACTATATAGTTATCTCTTATAATATTCAATTTAAGAAGACTAAAGAGCAGAAAATTTATATAGAAATTCCTATCTTGATCAATCTGATAGTATAGCCAATAATATCTATACTAACTTCAAAGATATTCTTGATATATATTGTAATGGTAACCTCAGAATGATGACATCAGCATAGGAGATAGCCTTTCCTTATAAGCCATCAGATTGTAGCATAAGAAGATCATATAGCATAACTCACTCAGACTATAAAATAAGTAATAATGACCAACTGTGAGTCATTGTGACCATAGTACAGATATCTTGAGGAATATAAAAGAAGGATCAAAGAATTGCAGTAGTAGTAACTCAACAAGACCCACTAATTTCAAAATAGCTCAAAGACTTACTATAAATAAAATGCCTGCTGCTCATTAAACCTCAAGGTCAAGAAACCACTAAGGCATCTCAGTTGAAGAAAGGATATTCTAAGACATCAGAAGAGCCATGAGAACTCATATAAGAAGGACTCCTAGCCTCAACCTGGGTATTGGGGATCCTTATCACTTTATTCTCTACTGCTGTAAAATGGAAACAAGAATCACTATTGCTACCAAATACCTCTAAATGTGGCAGAAGTATGAAATAGGAAATCTTCTCTACTGGGAGTTCCTACAGGCCAGCCCTCAAAAGTTACAAGATACTACTCCTATAGATATATATGAAATAAGGATAGCTATGAGGATTTATCAGATCCAGACATCTCTTTCCAGTACCATTCAGGTTACACAACCTTTGGAGAGCACTTATAACATCATTTTTGAAGACAAGAACTAATAACATGGTGACCGACAGGCAACCTGAGGTGTGTACTGGGCAGGGTGGCCCAAGCGCTTTCAACTGGCAGTAGGTGGAGAGGGGCCCAGGCCTGGGGGGGAGTATGAGGGGGCTGCTGGCCGGTGGATGTAGAAGGGGTGGAGGAGGTGGCAGAGGCTCTGGATCTGAGAGGGCGAGTTTCGCAAAGACAGTGAAGGGAAGACAACAGGCGTCAGGGCTGGAGGGCTGGCTGAGGAAGGACAAGGAGACCAAGAAGGTACTGGTGCAGGGGGGAGCAGCCCTTGGAAGGGGGGGCAGTAGAGCTGGGGGAGTAGCGGCTGGAGAGAGTGTGACTGCTGATGGCAATGAGACTGTTGATCTGGAAAAAAATCCAGATGTGACAGCGAATGGTGTGGCTGAGCAGCTGAGGCTTAGAAGACAAGGGGACTTGGTGGATGGTGTAACGGGTCTGGCAGTGGCCCCATTGCTCAAAAAATCGATTTCAGCATTCGCAGTTACACTGTGCTTCCAGGGCCTAGCAGTGATGGTGAAAATGGTGCTGGGGCTCATCGCTAAGCAGGTGGCGGGAGCTGCATCCATGAAGTTTTTGAAGGGACTGGAGGGAGTGGAGGTGGGTTTTGAGGAGGTGGCACCATTGGAGGAGGCACTGAAGGTGGGATTGGTGGTTGGAGAGGTGTGTGTTCTGATGGTACGTTGTCTGAAGTGGGATCTCAGGGTGGTCCAACTGCTGGTGAAAGGAGTGCCGATAGTGACAGCAATAGAGATGAGAAAGAGGGTTGAGGATTTCATGGCAGAATATGGAGAGGTAGTAGATATCGGATTCAGGGTCTGGGAAGGGACTTTGCTCAGGACTGGTGATGTAGATGTGCAGATTAGGCTGACTGGGAAGGAAGCTACTGGGAAGGCAAGGGACTGGCCTTCAGTGATGGTCTGGGGAGTGATTTTGTGTAAGGTGACGAGGGTGAAGGGAAGTGAGGAGGAGGAGGAGGAGGATTTATTGGAGGTGCTAGAAGAGTTGGAGGGTGCTGTAGAGAGGCGAGTGAAGGCTTGGGTGGTCTTCGAGAAGTTGACACACTTGGAGGTGGTGGATGGAAAGCAGATTCGAATGAACAAGATATAGTGGGAAAGGGCTCAGAGGTGTAAGAGGCAGAAAGAGCTACTGGCCAAACTGGACAATAGGCCACTGGGGAATGCGAGCAAGGTGAAGAGCACTGGGGGAGCTGGAGCAAGTGTCTGGGCTAACAAGGGGGAGGAGAAGGACAAGAAGGAGGCAGGGGAGGACAAGGAGAAGGTGAGTAAGGATCCATATGCTGATGGTATGTTTGAGGTCTGGGAGGAGGACTGGGAGGGCTCCCCTACCCCCACCCCTCTTATCAGACATGGTCCAGCTTCCCGAAACAGGGTGGTTGATGATGTGCTGATGCGAGGGGCCCAGAGGGTGCAATTCGGAGTTCCAGAGGTGGTGTATGGAGGACAGGTGATGGCAGCTGGTGAGGAGGAACTGGTAGATGTCCCAGAGGTGTGGGATGAGGAGGCAAGTGCTGGAGCTGACACCACCATGTTGGATGGCGGGAGGCCAGCAACTCCGGGGGAGAAGGAGGTGGGGAACTTACTTTGGATGTGTCAGATGATGAATAACCTGGTAATGGAAGAGTTGGGGGAGGTGGACTTGCAGGTGATAAGTGATGAGTACTGGGCAGGAATACTACAGGGGGATGGAGTAAGGAAGGCATTGAAGGCAGAAATTCTTGCGGTGTACCTGGAGGAGGAAGGGTATGAGGTGGATAAGGAGAGGGAGGCGGAGATGGCAGTTGTTGCTGGAGAGAGGGCTGAATACTGCTGGAACAAGTGCCATGGACTGCAGCTATGGCAGGAGGCATGCATAGAATACCGAGAGGAGTTCGAGGAGAAGGCAGATGGAGAGATGAACGAACTGCTGGCTGGATTGGAGGCTCAGAGGGCAGAAGAGGAGGAGGTGGCTGCAGAATACAATCTGAATACAGCGCAGGAAGAGATGAGTATGGAGCAGTAGAGATCGATTGACGACATAACATATTTCATCATGAACAGTACAACCAATATTTTTTCTTTAAACGTGAATGGGTTATGGGGGGTTACTTGATGTAGGAACATTTTTACTTGGATGAAGGAATTGGAGGCCGATCTCTTCCTTTTACAGGATGTTAGGTATGGGGATGATTTTGATAAGATGGAGTGGATAAAGGAATGGGGAGGTGCGGTGCTCTGGAAGGGCAAGGTCAGGATTTTAGTTCAGAAAGGCAGAGGGGAGATACAGGATGTGAGGAGCTGGAGAGAGAGACTAGTTTGGAGTGAGTGGATTCATACAGGTTGGGAGCCAGTTACAGTTGACTCCTACTACTGCCCTGCAGTACGGGGTGAGTGGGTAGATTGGATGAAAGGTTTGCTAGAGAGCGGGAGCTTTGTGGAGACTGGGGTGGATATACTTGGGGGTGATTTCAATATGGTTCGGGACATACTGTTGGATAGAACAGATGGAGGATGAGGTGCTGAGAGCAGGAGTGGAGGACTGGTAGTATGGGAGGAGATTGAGAGACTAAGTGTACTGGTAGATGCTGGTTGGGAGTGCTGGGGGAATAGGAGGGTTTATACACATTGGGCAGGGGGTCTGGGGACAAGAATCGACTGGATTCTGACAGCCAGCTGCTGGGGCCTAGATGTTTGGAAGTCACTGGAGGTAGAATGGTGTCTATGGTCGGATCACTAGGGGCTTTTGGGACAGGGGCACTTTGGGGGAAGCGGGGATGGGCCTGGACATTGG
Source organism: Jimgerdemannia flammicorona (assembly GCA_003990745.1). Taxonomy (NCBI): domain Eukaryota; kingdom Fungi; phylum Mucoromycota; class Endogonomycetes; order Endogonales; family Endogonaceae; genus Jimgerdemannia; species Jimgerdemannia flammicorona. Next base: position 2,972 of record RBNI01002184.1, on the reverse strand, counting down.
CACCTCAATTTCTCTTTGTTAGATGACAAGACCCAGTGGGATGAGTGGGCTAAGGACATTCAGCTGAGGGTGGAGAACTGGTGGCAGGAAGGTGCCTCAGTTGGGGTTTGGTGGATGAGGATGAAAGAGATGGCCAAGATTTACTGGAGTGAGGCTGGTAAGGAGGCAGAGAAGCAAAGGAGGTATAGAGTGCATTGGGCTTCTACTAGACTGACTAGGCTTCTGGAGGAGTGGGCGAGGTTGAAGATGCTGGAGGGAGAAGAAGATTGGAGGTTAATGAGGGCAAAAATAGAGGTTGGGGAACTACAACAGGTGCTGCGGAAAGAAGGGTATAGAGCTTGACAGCATGGCTCCACTGGCAGGATTTGGAGGAAGGGGAAAGATCTTCCAAGTTTCTTACAAGGGCTCTTAGGGCGAGGTGGGTACAGCAACAATGGGAAGAGGTGTTAGACTCAGATAGTATACTGGTGCATGGTGTATAGAACATTCTTGGATTGCTGAAGGAGAGATGGAGTGGATTGTGGAGTAAGGAGGAGGGGGGGGCAGATGCTGTGACTATTGACCAAGCATTAGAGGATTGGCACCCACTACAGGTTGAGGGGCTAGGTGACCTGATGATGCCGGTACAGGAAGATGAGATACACCAGGTTCTTGCCACAACAACGCTGGGTACGGTACCTGGAGAGGATGGTCTGCCCTGGGACTTTTGGAAGTGAATGGTTGGAGTCCCAGGGGTGATGGAGGAGATGACAGCATTGTGTGACTCCATTCTTCAGACTGGGAGGTGGGTGGGGGAGCAGGACCTTGGGCTAGTGATGCTACTTTATAAAAACAAAGGAAGGCGGGAGGATTGGAGGAACTGGCAGCCAATAATGTTGCTAGATATAGACTGGAAGTTGGTAACTAAGGTGGTGGTGGCAAGATTACAGAAGGTGGCCCAGCAAGTCATGGGTATTGAGCAGAGGGGATTTGTGGGTGAGTGGCTCATCAGGGATGGTACTGCCTGGGTATATGGAGTTATTGAAGAGGCAAGGGCCTGTGGACTGGATGGGCATCTAGTCTTCTTGGACCAGGAGAAGGCTTATGACCGAGTGCGAAGAGTCTGGCTGGCGAAAGTTTTGGATAGGATAGGGGTTCCATCACAATTCAGGTCAGCGATGGTCAGCCTACTGGAAGAGAGTAGGGCTGCACTCATGTGTAATGGGCATAGAGGGGTAGCATTCCCCTTAGGCAGGGGGGTGCCCCAGGGGGACCCATTGTCTCCCATTTTGTATACTCTTTCTCTGGAACCCCTTATAGATAGAATTAGGCGGAGGATAGAAGGACTCTCTGTCTTTGGCATAGGATGGAAAGTTGGGGCCTTTGCAGATGATATGGTGGTTGGTTTGGGTTCAATTGCTGATGTTGAAGAGCTCAAGAAGACTGTAGAGTGGTATGAGGAGAACTCGAGAGCAAAGTTGAATTAGCATAAATGTGAAACAATGGTGCTTGGCAATGGTCTGGTGGGAGGGGAGGTTATAGGAACAATTGTCCCCACTGGTGAAGCAGTGTGGTACTTGGGCATCTATCTGTCGGTCTACGGGTCAGTTCTGCCCAGGCTTTGGTAGGAGCAGAGGATTGGAATCTGGGAGGAGGCCCTGCGGAGTTGGGGGGGTAGACATTTTTCTCTGGCAGGACGGGTCTCGATTTTGAATGTCTACTGGCTGCTGAAGTTGTGGTACTTGGCATATCATCTGGACTTCCCAGCTTGGGTGGTGAAGAGACTGGTGAAGTCAGTGAAGGGATGGATTTGGGCTGGAAGGCAGAGTCAGATTGGTTGGGAGACCTTGTCCCTACCAGTGGCAAGAGGTGGTCTTGGGCTGGTTGACTTTCCAAAATGGTTACACTGCTTGTGAGCATGGTGGCTAAAGAGGGCAGTGGAATTGAGAGGAGGTGGTTGGATTCCTCTGCTACAGAAGATCTGGGAGAGACAGTCATCACCAAGGGGTACAACTGGGGATCTCCTCGCATTAGTTGGACTTCGGGATACTAAGCAACTGTGGTATAAAGGATTTTGGTGGGGGATTACAGAGGGGGTGCACTGCATTGAAATTCATTGGCAGGGGAATGAAGGAGAGGAGGATTGGGACCTGGCAATGTGGAGATGGGATCGTATACTGCTGGGTGGCACTCCTTTAATTGAGTTCGACATTGGTGATAGAATGGAATGCCAAAGGAGACCAGGCCAGGATCTGTGGCCTAGTGGTTGGCAAGGAGTTGGAATTGGCAAAGAGTGGGACTGGCATGGTGTTTGGACTTAGAGTGCTGCAGTGAGAAAGTGGATGCCACCAAAGTACTGGGTGGTCTGGTGGCGTATGCTGCAGAGGAATGTGATGCTCAACTTTCACTCAGGGCACCTTATTGTAGGGGGTTGCTTTGACTATGCGGAGTGCCATAATGTAGGGCAGGAGGGGGGTTGTATATAGACACCTGAACATTGGCTAGGAGAGTGTGAGGTGTTGGGGGATTTTTGGCAGACAATTGGGGAATGCTTGGGGGTACAGCATAGGAGAGATGAAGTACGGGGGAGGTGGGAGGACTTGAGGGACAGATTGGTAGGGGGGATAGGAAAGGAGTGGATTACTTTGGGCTGGGTGTTGGCTATTTAGGTAGGACTGGCCAGTCACTAGCTATTTGTTTTTGAGGATAGAAGCAGACAGAGCTTGGGAGACCGGTTGTTGTGGTGGCATAGACTTATGGAAGACACCTTAACAGGCTGATGGCTTGGTTGGGGGCTGCAGGGTAGTTGGAGATACCGCTTAGTGGAGAAAATTTGTGGACAGAGTGGAGGGAGAGTTGGTATAGTGGGTGAAAGAGTGATTTTTATTTGTGAGGAGGTGGGGAGGAACCCCCCTATGGGGATTGGGTAGTGGGTGGTGATGATGTATACTTATTCATAGACTGGTAATAAAGGCGGAGTCCAAGTGACTATA
>RBNI01002183.1:0-19377 GCA_003990745.1 Jimgerdemannia flammicorona | reverse complement strand
TTTTTTTAAATAAATCTTCCATCATCCAAAACAGTTGCTTCAGCTGACTGAAGAAAAAAAGGATACATATCACAGCAAACTCCAGCATGCACTGGATCATTGCAAATGTTGAGTTCCAATGCATACAGATGTCCAATATAAGCTCTTTCAGGGCTAAACTGATTGCCCTACACTGCGCAATGAATTTGTCTCGTTGTTGTGGGGATGATCAGACCAACACAACCAGTTTGCACAGCTTGGAAATTATACTCAGGGCCCCTCCTCTCTCAGATGTTTTGTCTATATGTGTAAGATAGTCCTGAATAGCGAGGTTCAGTATGTGGGCCTGGCATCATATACGGTAGCTTTCTGTACTAAAGGCCACATTTTCTTGTTTGAGGCTGGCTGCTAAAACTTGGAAAAATATTGAGTTATTTGTGGCATTGTCCATCATAATGGCCAAAATCTATACTTGAAATATTCAGTTGACAAATTATATAAAAATAAATAACCAACAAAATCTGTTTTGTTTAAGGACCTCTCTCAAAATGCTGACCTGATGACAAGTCCCCCTTTTTTTACCTTGGTTGTGATCCCAAGCTCCCAGATACAACTAATAAAAGCATCTGCGATATTGTCTCCAGAATGAGGGCCAGCAAGTTTGATGAAGTCAAGGGTGAGAGATTTAAGCTACCAATCGAGGTCAATCCGATAACTGGTAATGCTCAGAAATGAAATTACATTGGGGGATGTCTATGTGTTGATTGTAAATGAAATTTTGCCTGCCGAATTCTGCTTATTGAATGTAAGGTTAAATTGGTGAGCTCTTTTATATAATTCAGCTTGCAAAGGTCATGGTGCTGCCCTTATTTTACCTGAAGTATCTGGCGGAGATTGTCGTGCTCCTTCTTATAGGCCTCCAGGACATCTTTGCGAATAGTATCGGTACTTGGCAAATATAAATCATACTTGAGGAGGCCAAAGATGCTATGCAATTGATCACTCTCGATGGTTGTGAATAGCTGGTCTGTGCATACAATCTAGTGAATGAGCCGATTTCGAAATTCTGCCAAAGAGTATGGTTAAATATTTTTGATTAAATAGCATTATTGGTACAGAAATGGTTGGGCAATCAGATAAATGTACCCACTACAGCTTGGATGTCGATTTTATTTGTCTCTGTGTTCTTTTTGATTTTGTCAGAGTACTTGTCTTTTATATGTTGATTCATGTTTAAGGTTGTACCACCAAGCATTTTGAACTTCTGGCTGGTGCAGTTTATGGGGATGGATGAAACAATATTATGTATGTGTCAAACGAGTCAATAGGTATATCTTAATTTTTTACCTGCAATAATTACAAACAACATCATCTCCTATCTTAGCACAATGTTGCCAGATTTCAGAGCGAAGATTGCGTGGAAAGTATGGAGCTATTAGGGATGTTTGACTTGAAGCATCATTGGTACTGTGAACTGTTGAAGACTGATCTGTTGATATGTGTGTTTGCGTGTTTGCATATGCATGTATGTATATTATGTATGTATTGTATTGTGAATATGTCTGGCATATGAGTCATATGGAGGATTTGAATTGGAGGATTTGGTTGAAGGATTCAGATTCAGATTCTGATTGGAGGATTCGAATTGGAGGATTCCAATTAGAGGATTCGAATTGGAGGATTTGGATTGAGTGATTCAGATTGAGTGATTCAGATTGAGTGATTTGGATTGAGTAATTCGGATTGAGTGATTCGGATTGGGGTGGTTTAGATGGGTGATTCAGATGGGGTGATTTGGATGGGGTAATTCGGATTAATCTGAGTTGATTCAGATGGCTTCAGATTTGAGATTCAGATCAAACCATCATATGATGAATCGAATCTGGATTTGATTCGAATTGACTTGTTCAGAGCACTAGCCCAGACCAATTCCTGCAAGGATTGATCTCAGTATTCCAAGGTCCAAGCATCTAGGTTAGACCTCCCCAAGACCCCACATTTGTCCCCTATTTTGTAAAAGAGAACCTCATAGACTGGAGAGCTCCAGATCTCCTTGTTCCTGCCACTGCTACTGCCGAAAATGATGATGTCATCGGCAATGATGTCATTCCATACAATATCAATATACATGAAATGTGTGACCTATATGACCTTGACGAAATGTTTGCAGACCTCATCTCCTTCAAAGATATCCTGACCTCTGATGATGAGGATGAAGCTCTCATAATCCTGAACATTCTGCTCTAAGTCCCTTAGTTATACTGAATAATGCCAGTACCAGTATTTTGATGTAATACTGAATAATACCAGTACTGGTATTCTGATGTGATACTGAATTATACCAGCATTCTGAACCTGTACAACCATCAGTGCCAACCCTAAAACCTAGTAGTTTTTTCTGTCTTGGTATTTTATTTTAGTTATTGGAATTTATATTTAGCTTTATATCTTAGCAACTATTGAATTACATTTTGTATAAATACCCCTCTTATTTCCTCTGGAATAAAGTCAGTCAATTCAGTTCTAGTTCACTTACACACAATCTCTTGCAAGCAATCTAAGAGATAACAAGATAGTTAAAGATAAGAAGTTTGAGGACTATAAGACCTTGGAAAGATACTCTAATAAGAACTTGCTTATAACAAACTTGAGTTAGTCTAAGAGATACACCTTGAAGAGAATCTGGTATATTTGAAGGACTCAGTGACCACTACGTGATAACTTGGTGCCTATTGGCTAGTGATTTAAGACAAATCCCTCACTTTTAAGCTGAAAAATAAACAACCCCCACAATAACTATACTGACTACAAGAGTCACCCCTGCAAGAATTCAAGACAAGATAGAAATGTGTCCCTCCATATTTTATAGATATACTACTGAAGAGTTAATCATGACCTTCATTGAAGACTTTGAATAATTCACTACTATACAAGCTCTTAGTATGGATGCACAATTGGCCCTTCTACCAGTCAACCTCAGAGGACTTGCCAGAGACAAGTTCAATGTAGCCACTATTACTGATAATGGTGCAGCCAAACTTGTCAACATGAAGGCCTTTCTCAGAACAATATACTATACTGAAGAGATCAAGCAAGCTCTTAAGGATCAACTCAATACTATCTGCCAACTTATTCTATACCTGAATCTGCTACCAGATTGTTCTGGCTGGCTATGATGATGCCCTCAAGGAACAAATAGTAGATTCAACCTTCCTCAAAGAAGTTTACCCTGAAATTGCCCTAGCAATCTGGTCTACTCCAGCTGTACTGACCCTCAATCAGAAAGTGGTCTTTGCATAGAGATATTGGACTGCCAGACACCCTGCTGAACACTCAATAGAGAAAATAACTGGCATCAAGATGGAGCCATCAAAGTCAACTAGTATCATATCTGCTATAGTTGTAAACAGACAACCATCCCCACCTACCCCCAAGACAGCCAAAGCTGACCCAGTGGAGGAACTTGTCAAGCAGTTCACTGAGATAACTGCACATCTTGGTAATGTTGTTAGAGAAGTCTGAAGTGCCAACAGGAGACCAGTGCAGAGATTTGCAGCTATTACAGAAGAATGCAATATCACATGCTCCAGATATGAAAAAGAAGGCCACTATACAAAGAGTTGCATGACCGAAACAAGACATAAAGCCCAACCAAGCAATGCTAGCAGAATCAGAGAACAAACCAATGCAGTAGTCATTGAGGAAATTAGTGATACTGATGATGAAGAATACTATGAGGAGCTCAAATTCTATCCTTATAATAGAATGAACAAATGAGCAAACAGATGAGACATGATGAGCGATCACATGACCCAGCGAGCGATGACATCATCATATGATTGAGCATAACATATGAATAACGAATGATGAATGGATGAATGATGTGAAAACAGCACAAAAAACGATATCCAGCTTATCTCCAACAATCAGTGTACAGCAACAGTTACCATAGCAGCTGATCATTGTCTAGTAATTGAGGTCCTGATCACAAAGATGTTTTTTGCCAAAAACCACCTAACAAAGGTCATGATCACAAACCTCATTATAGTTACCAAATTAGTCACTCATACTTAGTCAGAAATCATAGACCAACTTGTATAAATACCCCCCAGTTTCTATCTGAAATAAAGCAATTTTAGTTCAGTTCTTGATATAAGAATCAAGTTCCCCCCATATATACACATTCCCCTGAGTCTTAGTAATGACATCTAAGTGACTCTAGTGTTTCTAACTAAACTCCAGAAGCCTAGCTAACTTCTGCCAGAACTGAGACTGGTATATAAATCACAAAGACTTAAGTAAAACCATTGAATCTGAATTCCAAGGCGAATTCAGTCTGTGCACAGCAAAGAACAAGACCCTCGAAATAGGGCACAAGAGAAAGATCTTTGAAACAGAAGGTACTGCTGCTACAATTACTTATAAGTGAGCGCTTCCTCAAACTGAAGGCTTCTTGGTACACATTGTATACTAAGTTCCTAAGTAATAGTCTACTTCTCTAATTATCTAAAGAATAAGAGAGGGGTAGAAGTGAGAGTTATTACAACTTGGTAGTAGCAGATTACCAGCTAAGAAGGTACCAAAGAATACACTCCTGAAGTTGGAACAAGACCAACCTTGGACAGGAGTAACCCTCAGAATCAACTGTGGATCCTCAAACCAGAGCCAGAGAAGCCCTTGCCATTAGGACCAGATGGTACCAGGAAACTACCAACCCAAGGACCCACCAGCTTGTAATTGATCAGGCTTACAAGGATCTATACTAGGCCTTTAGGACATACCACCCAGGACTTAGGAATATTGTCAGCCACCGTAGGTTCTATGAACTCCTTCAAGGACACATTGGAACCACTAGGACTCCAGAATCTACTGCTGCAGCTACCTAGGATTTTCTAGATTATATCATACCCCCTGCTGCTAGAGAAGCAGCTACTGAGTGGATTGCCTCTGACAGATATCATCATACCCCAATCAAGACCTCCCTCTACTACAGACTAGTTGTATACTATGCCTCTGCCATAACCAGATATGAGAACAAGCAAGCAGGCCAACTATCCCCTACTGCCAAACAAGGAGCAGGCCCATCTATCCAGCCAGAGACTGATATCCTCTTTGAAGGACCTAGCTAGTATGAGGACACACTATCTCATCAGAGAAGAGAGTTAGACGAAGACTCTACAGGTTACCAGTCTGACGATAGCCAACAAGGAACAGCAGGCCTAGGAATTTACCAAGAAACCACAGGTCAAGAAGATCAGACCCCAGAACTAACCCAGCCACCTATACAGAGGTTTGGTTTACCCTCTCTCACAGGACTCTTTGATCTGATATCCGGGAATCAAGTAACCCCAAGTCATACAGCACCACAACCCTACCAAGCAGAACAATCTTCAGGAGAATCTACCCCAACAGACCCACCACCAATAGTCAACACAATGGTAGACACCAACATTGCAGTACTAACTACCCAGCTAGTAGCACTAGTAGGGATAGTAGGACAGATTGCTGAACAGAACAAACCAACCAAGACCTTGCAAATTCCAACATTCAGTGGAAAAAACAGTGACATTGAAAACTTCATCAATGCAGTTGACACAGGTTACTGAGCCAACCAATGGAATGACAACCAAGTGCCTATAGGAATACTCACCAACAACCAGAACAGTACCCTTCAACAGCTGTTTGCTACATCAGCAGCACAAGTGGAAACAGTAGCCACATTTTTCACTGGAACAGTAGTCGAATTCTGGTGAACCTTGGAACAATACCCAGTAACCTGGAAAAACTGCCCTCAAGTCATTGGACAAGCATCTACCAACAATAGACTAGGTTGGGATGACTATGAAGCAGGCCCAGGACTCAAGGCCTTACTACTGACCAAATTCTGAAATGCAGCCTATATACAAGAAACTTGGAATAAACTGTCCCAGATGAAGTTTCACAAGAATGGCGAAGAAGATCTAGAGATCTTTGTCACCAGAATGGATGCCTATTTCAAAACTGTTGGACTTACCTACTAGAAGAACAATTTGGCCATCAATGATACCAGAGCCAACCATCTGTTTACAGTCCTACCAGACTGGCTCACCCAGAAGATCAAGGAACAAGATCTTCCCCAAGGATGTCCCCACTATTCATAGTACTTTGCCCAAGTACAAAGAAGAGCCTGTGAAATCCTTGCTGCACAAGCTTCACAAAATCAAGAATACAAGAAGGATAACCAAGATAGGAGAAATCCTACTAGGAGAAATGATCAAAGGAATGACCAAAGATATGATCAAAGGAATGATCAAAGGAATCAGCGAAACCCCAGAGGACCCAGACCTCTCACTGAGGAAGAAAAGAAGCAGCTCTGCAAAAAGGGATTGTGCTTCATCTGCAAGAAGGCAGAATACATCTCATTCAGATGCCCTGAGAAGAAGAACAGATCAGGTAAACCCAGTAACCAGAACATTACTATTATTGGAGAAGGCCCAGAAAAAAAGAACCCTGAGAATGTCATCAAAGTACAGAAGATATGGTATAAGGCTACCATCTCCACTAAGGCCCACCCAACCAATGCTAGATATAATCTCTACAGCAGTCAAGATCTCACCATTCCACCAAGTACCAATGCTACATTATGAATAGAAATTGTAATGCAAGCTCCCAAAGGTACATACATTCACCTTGCTAAGTGAAGCAGCCTAGCTAAAGAGTTCAACATTGGGCTAGGAGGAGGAGTAGTTGATCAAGGATTTACTAGTGAAATCTGTGTCATCTTGCAAAATTTTGGAGATACATCATTTGAAGTCAAAATAGGCCAAAGAATTGCCCAAGCAATTATCGAAGAAATCCATCAAGATCTCACCATTTAAGAAGTCCCTGAGCTCTCCCAGACAGACCATAGCAAGAAAGAGTTTGGATCAACCAACAAACCTCCCAGTCAAAAGGTCACTACCATGAAGGAAGATGATGAAAACTAGTATAAGAGAATTGCAGATGGTTATGCACCATGTGGACAATGCCCTCATTCTATTCGAATGTACTGCATGAAACATATTGGTAAATGTCATGCATACCTCTCCAAAGTTTTCAAAATTCAATCTGAGAAATGCCAAGCTCAACAGACTGAGGAACCCAAACAAGACAACCCTCCTTGTGAAGGATGGAGAGAAACTGACTTTGAGGAGACTGACAGCAATTGGGACAACAATGAAGATGAAGAGCTCAATATCATCAAGAAGGAGGACAGTTGCATCAAGTTCACAGACCAAGTCCACAGACAGAATATCAATGTCTTGCTTGATAGCAGTGTTACTAGAAACTATATCAGCACCAAGACCACCAAGAGGATTGGAGCCTGAAGCAGACCAGCCACTGAGAAAAGAAGTGTTACCTTTGGTGATGGAAAAACTACACCATTGACCAAGATCTGCGAAGATCTTTTGCTCAAGATTGGCAAATATCAAGAGAAGTTGGACTTTAGCATTGTAGACCTCCCAGGATAGGACATCATCCTAGGAAAAGCCTGGTTGACCCAGTACAACCCAGACATCAACTGGAGAACCAACGAGGTTAACCTGACCCATGAAGGCAGAAAGATCACCCTGACACCCCAGGAAGGTATCAACCACCAGGGAATCAAAATCATCTCTGTCATTCAAATGAAGAGACTCTCTTGAAAAAAGGGAAACACCTACTTCATCTGTACAGTACAAGAAGTCACTGAAGCTATAAGTAGCCCAATTCCAACAGAAGCTCAAGAACTATTTGAAGAATTCTAAGATATATTCCAAGATCCTCAAGGACTTCCACCCAAGTACCAAATCCAACATGGAATTGATCTTATCCCAGAATCTGAACCCCCATATAAGAGTATCTATCAACTGGCCCAACCTGAACTCAAGACCCTCAAGGATGAATTGACCAAACTACTGGCCCAAGGATACATTGAACCCAGCTGCTCTCCATTTGGAGCCCCCATTCTATTTGTTAAGAAGAAGGACAGCTCTCTGCAAATGTGTATTGACTACAGAGCCCTCAACAAGATCACCATCAAGAACCAGTATACCTTGCCTAGGATTGACAAGTTGCTATACCAAATCTTCAAGGCCAAGACCTTTTCCCTACTAGACTTGTGAAATGGCTACCACCAGATTCTCATTGATGAGAAGGATATTGAGAAGACAGCTTTTTGAACATGGTTTAGACACTACCAGTTCCAAGTTATGCCTTTTGATTTAACCAATGCACCAGCAACATTCCAATATCTGATGAATGATATCTTTGAACCACTCCTCAACATCTGTATCCTTATGTATATTGATGATATATTAATTTACAGCAAAACAGTAGAGCTATACTACACCCACCTCAGACAAGTACTGATCCTTCTGTGAGAACATCAGCTCTATGCCAAGATGAGCAAATGCAAGTTCTATCAGGACCAGATTGAGTATCTAGAACATATCATATCTGCTGAAGGTATCAATGTGGACCCCTGAAAGGTATCAGCCCTCAAGGATATTCCCATCCCCACTACCCTCAAGCTACTCCAGCACTTTCTGGGTATTGCTGGTTACTACCGAAGATTTATCCAAAGATACTCTACTATTGCAGCCCCATTGACCAGTCTGGTCTGCAAAGGAGTAAACATCAAGAGCAAATAGACCCTCGAATATACTCTGGCTATGAACCATCTCAAGAGACTCCTTACTGAGGCCCCAGTGCTAATTGTACCTGACCCTACCAGACCATTCACCCTGACCACAGATGCCTCTGACATTGCTATTGGGGTAGTGCTCAGCCAAGAAGACCACCCAGTGGTCTACCTTTCCCAAAAGCTCAAGCCAGCTAAGACCTGGTATACTATCCATGAGAAGAAACTCCTGGTCATTGTTACTGTACTCCAGGAATGGTGCCATTTCCTCTTAGGACAACTATTTGTGACCTATACTGATCACCATGCCCTGTGGTATATTCACACACAGCCCATGCTGACCCACAGACAAGCCTACTGGATGGAAATTATTACCAACTTTGATATGGAAATTAAGTATATCCCAGGCAAAACCAACTATGTAGCTGATGGTTTCTCTAGGTACATGGAAGATGAACTTGTCTTCATGGTCAAGATAATTGGAGACCTTACCCAAATGATCAAGGATGGCTACCAGCAAGACAGCCCTCTGACAAACTTCCTTCAATTCTGCTAAGACCCAGAGGCCGAGGTCCCAGAACCCATGAGACAAATGTCCAAGAGATTTACTTACCATGATGGACTTATCTACAGGGACCATGACAGAGTGGTTGTACCCAATAATAATACTCTACGACTCAAGATCATGCAGGAACTCCATGATACTCTTGCAGCAGGATACTTTGGTTTTGAAAAGACCTACAACCTCCTCTTAAGAGAGTTCTACTGGCCAAAGATGACCAAGGACATCAAAGACTTTGTGGCCTCATGCAAGATGTACCAAAGGTTCAAAAGTAGTAACAAGCTACCAGCAGGACTCCTGCAACCCTTGCCTATCTCGAGCCGTAACTGGGATCAGATTGCAATGGACTTCATTGTCCAACTCCCCAAGACCAAGGCAGGATGGGATGCCATCATGGTATTTGTGGACCACCTAAGCAAATAAGCCCACTTTGCACCCACCAAGACCACTGCTACAGTACCAGAGATTGCTGAGATTTTTCTCAATCAAGTATTCAGGCTACATGGCATACCTAGCACCATTGTATCTGACTGAGATGCCAAGTTCACAAGTAACTTCTAGAAGGTATTCTTCTCTCTCCATGGAACCAAGTTAAAGTTCTCTACTGCCTACCACCCTCAGACTGATGGTCAAACCGAGCGAACCAACAGAACTCTCAAACAGATGCTTAGTATCTTCTGCTGTTACAAGCAAAATAATTGGGACAAGTATCTAGCCCATGCCAAGTTTGCCTATAACAACAGTCAGCAAACCTCCACGAAGAAAACTCCATTCTTCCTAAACCATGGTCAACTCCCAAGAACCCCAAGCACTACTGCAAAATCAGCAGTCTCAGCAGCCCAAGATCTAGCTGAGACCATCTCTGACCTTATGCAAATGACAAGAGATGCTCTCATAGAAGCACAAGACTACCAAACCAAGTATACAAACTTGAAGTAAAGAGAAGTCTCCTATAACATTGGTGACATAGTCATGCTTAGAACAGACCACCTCCATCCAGACACCCTAGCACAACAACTAGCCAAAAAACTCCATGTTAAAAGAATTGGACCATACAAAATTATGGAAAAGATCAGTGAAGTCAACTACAAGTTGCAACTCCCTCACAATATCCAAATACACCCAGTATTCCACATCAGCCAATTGGTGGACTATCATGAGAACCCATTCCCCAAGCATACAGTTCCACCACCACCCCCAATTAGGATCAATGATCATGAGGAATTCGAAATTGAGGAAGTACTTGACCATAAGGTCTGCAAATATCCCAAAACAGTCAAGCAGTTTTTCCTGATAAAATGGAAGGGTTACCCCACCCATGATGTCATCTGGGAAAAAGAAGAAGCCCTGAAGAATGTACATGAAGCCCTTCAGGACTATATGGAAATACTTACTCCCCAGCAAAGGAAGGACCTGCAGCTCTGAGAATTAGAGCACATAATGAGCAGAAGGATATCATATATTTTACCTGGAAATATATAATACTGAACATTGCAGAAAAAGGAACACTATGGATAACTAACAAGAAGATACCCAAGCAAAAGGACAATCTAGCACAGTACAGCAAAACATATTTGAACAACTCCATTTCATGCCATCTGTGTCATCTCTGCTGGATGATAACAGACACTTCATATGGAACTTAGGAAAGCTGACAATGTCGAAACCAGTCTAAGACCATCTATATAATAGATATTATTACTAGGAATTGCCTCAGATTATAAGAAAAGTCTATTTCCAAGAGGTTTGAACCCCCAGCCATGACAATGGGAGCCCTTGCCCTAGACAAGGATGGCCAGTCCTTGCAAATGCACCAACCAGACAAAAAAAAAGTAGACCAAGACCTGTTAACTCTGTGTAACCACAACTATGAGTGACGATATCTTTGAAATCAGGATTTTCTCATATGACCAATACATGCTCTGCTTACAGCAACAGATCACACATTTCACTGGAAAGCATAACCAAAGAAAGATCACACCAGAGGGGGAAATAAGTATAAATATCTAAGGCAAGAATACTCTGTAACTCTCATCCCCCTCCCCTCACAAAGAAAAGATAAGACAAGAATGCCTACTACCTGCAACTAAGCTATCTGCTGCCAAACTGCCCGCCATAGCTGGCCCCTCCCAAGTCAGGTTGACCACCTTTTTGGACACATCCAGGTTGCTATCTAAGGAAGGAACCACTGTTCAGAGGTCCTTAACCTCTCCAGCCAGAACCTAGGACAATATGTCCTCAACTGCCATAAAGTCATTGAAAGAGCCTACCTTGCCACCAGCCGCCTAGAGATCTAGCATGAATATGAGATTGGCCATCAACTCCTCCAATGGGTAAAGGACCTGCCTATGGACCAAGTCTCTGATTAGACCCACCTAGATAGGAATGAGCAAAGACTTGCTAAGAAGATCTATCAAATCATATGCCATGTACCCTTTGCAATCCCTAATCTCAACTATGTCTAACTGAAGGACTTCCAGAACTTCTCTTTTTTCAATATTGATGAACTAGAGATTAAGGTAGCCCAAGAAGCCAACTCCTGGATCACCCTCCAGTCTACTGACTGCGAACTCTACTGGAGCCCCCTCCTGAATGATAACCTAGACTAATGGATTCAAGGCCTCTCTGACCTCTTTGAAGGACCACCCATCCAAATGGATATTCCCAGACATGAGGACTAAGAACCCTACTTAGATAGCCCCAACCGCATCAGATGGAGAACCCCTATATCAGTACTCATCCCTATGCAAGAACCATTTACAGACCTCATTGACTTCTCCATCCTAGACAGCGAGCCACCAGTAACCACCCCCCCTGCCCCTGAAGAAGATGGTAATAACCCTGAGGAAGATTCCCTACCTTTCTCTCCCCTGGTTCTCAATTTCTCAATCAATAAGGATGTTGATTTCTAAGGAAGGAAGGATGTAATAGAATGAATGAATGAGCAAACAGATGAGATGTGACGAGTGATCATGTGACCCAGTGAGCAATGACATCATCATATGATCGAGTGTGATATATGAATAATGAATGATGAATAGATGAACAATGCGAAAATGATACAAAAAATGATATCTAGCTTATCCCCAACAATTGGCACCACAGCAATAGTTGCCACAGCAGCTGATCATTGCCTAGTAATTGAGATCCTGATCACAAAGATGTTTTTTGCCAAAAACCACCTGACAAAGGTCACAATCACAAACCTCATTATAGTTACCAAATTAGTCACTCATACTTAGTCAGAAATCGCAGACCAACTTGTATAAATACCCCCCAGTTTCCATCTGAAATAAAGCAGTTTTTTAGTTCAGTCCTTGATACAAGAATCAAGTCTCCCCCCATACACACACATTCCCCTGAGTCTTAGTAATGACACCTAAGTGACTCTAGTATCTCTGACTAAACTTCAGAAGTCTAGCTAACTTCTGCCAGAACTGAGACTGGTATATAAATTCCCAAAGACTTAAGTAAACCCATTGAACCTGAATTCCAAGGTAAATTCAGTCTATGCACAGCAAAGAACAAGACCCTCGAAATAGGGCACAAGAGAAAGAGCTTTGAAACAGAAGGTACTGCTACTACAACTACTTACAAGTGAGCACTTCCTCAAACTGAAGGCTTCATGGTACACATTGTGTACTAAGTCTCTAAGTAATAGTCCACTTTCCTAATTATCCAAAGGATAAGAGAGGGGTAGAAGTGAGAGTTATTACAACTTGGTAGCAGCAGATTACCAACCAAGAAGGCACCAAAGAATATACTCCTGAAGTTGGAACAAGACCAACCTTGGATAGGAGTAACCCCCAGAATCAACTGTGGATCCTCAAACCAGAGCCAGAGAAGCTCTTGCCATTAGGACCAGGTGGTACCAGGAAACCACAGACCTAAGAACCCACCAGCTTGTAATTGACCAGGCTTACAAGGATCCATACCAGGCCTTTAGGACATACCACCCAGGACTTAGGAATATTGTTAGCTGCTGTAGGTTCTATGAACTCCTCCAAGGACACATTGGAACCACTAGGACCCCAGAATCTACTGCTGCAGCCACTCAGGATTTTCTAGATTATATCACACCCCCTGCTACAAGAGAAGCAGCTGTCGAGTAGATTGCCTCTGACAGATATCACCATACCCCTACCAAGACCTCCCTCTACTACAGGCTAGTTGTATACTATACCTCTGTCATAACCAGGTATGAGAATGAGCAAGCAGGCCACCCATCTCCTACTGCTGAACAAGGAGTAGGCCCATCTACTCAGCCAGAGACCAATATCCTCTTTGAAGGACCTAGTCAGTACAAGGATGCACTATCTCATCAGGGAAGGGAGTCAGACAAAGACTCTACAGGTTACCAGTCTAACTATAGCCAATGAGGAACAGCAGGCCTCGGAATTTACCAAGGGACCACAGGTCAAGAAGATCAGACCCTAGAATCAATCCAGCCACCTATACAGAGGTTTGGTTTACCCTCTCTCACAGGACTCTTTGACTTAATATCCAGGAATCAAGTAACCCCAAGTCATATGGCACCACAACCTCACTAAGCAGAACAATATTCAGGAGAATCTACCCCAACAGGCCCACCACCAATAGTCAACACAATGGTAAATGTCAACATTGCAGCACTGACTACCCAGCTAGCAGCACTAGCAGAGATAGTAGGAAAAATTGCTGAACAGAACAAACCAATCAAGACCTTGTGAATCCTAATATTCAGTGGAAAAAACAGTGACATTGAAAACTTCATCAATGTAGTTGATACAGGCTTCCAAGCAAACCAATGGAATGATAACTGAGTATCTATAGGAATGCTCACCAACAACCAGAACAGTACTCTTCAATAGCTGTTTGCCACATCAGCAGCATAAGTGGAAACAGTAGTCACATTCTTCACTGGAACAGCAGCCAAATTCTGGTTAACCTTGGAACAATACCCAGTAACCTGGGAAACCCACCCCCAAGTCATTGGATAAGCACCTACCAACAATAGACCAGATTGGGATGACTATGAAGCAGGCCCAGAACTCAAGGCCTTGCTACTGATCAAATTCTGAAATTCGGCCTACATACAAGAAACTTGGAACAAACTGTCCCAGATGAAGTTCCACAAGAATGGCGAAGAGGATCTAGAGAACTTTGCCACCAGAATGGATGCCTATCTCAAAACCATTGGACTTACCTACCAGGAGAACAATTTGGCCATCAATGGTATGAGAGCCAACCATCTCTTTGCAGCCCTACCAGACTGGCTCACCCAGAAGATCAAGGAATAAGGACTTCCCCAAGGATGTCCCCACTACTCATGGTGTTTTGCCCAAGTACAAAGAAGAGTCCACAAAATCCTTGCTGCATAAGCTTCACAAAATCAAGAATACAAGAAGAATAACCAAGATAGGAGGAATCCTACCAGGAGAAATGATCAAAGGAATGACCAAAGATATGATCAAAGGAATGATCAAAGGAACCAACAAAATCCCAGAGGACCCAGACCTCCCCCTGAGGATGAGAAGAAGCAGCTCCATGAAAAAGGATTGTGCTTCATCTGTAAGAAGGCAGGACACATCTCATTCAGATGCCCTGAGAAGAAGAACAGAACAGGTGAACCCAGTAACCAGAACATTACTGTTATGTATTAGAGAAGGTCCAGGAAAGAAGAACTCCAAGAATATCATCAAAATACAAAAGATATGGTACAAGGCTACCATTCCCACTAAAGCCCACCCAACTGATGCTAGATATGATCTCTACAGCAGCCAAGACCTCACCATCCCACCAAGTATCAATGCCACAGTGTGAACAGGAATTGCAATGCAAGCTCCCAGAGGTACATACATCTGCCTTGCTGAGCGAAGCAGCCTAGCCAAAGAGTTCAACATTGGACTAGGAGGTGGAGTAGTTGACCAAGGATTTACTGGCAAAATTCATATCATCTTGCAAAATTTTGGAGACACATTATTTGAAGTCAAAGCAGGCCAAAGGATTGCCCAAGCAATTATCGAAGAAATCCATCAAGATCTCACCATTGAAGAAGTCCCCAAACTCTCCCAGACAGACCATGGCAAGAAAGGGCTTGGATCTACCAACAAACCTCCCAGTCAAAAGGTCACTACTATGAAGAAAGATGATGAAAACTGGTACAAGAGAATTGTAGATGGTTATATACTATGTGGATGATGCCCTCATTCCATTCGAATGTACTGTATGGAACATATTGGTGAATACCATGCATACGTCTCCAAAGTTTTCAAAATTCAATCCGAGAAGCATCAAGCCCAACAGACTGAGGAAACCAAACAAGACAACCCCCCTTGTGAAGAATGGGAGAAACTGACTTCGAGGAGACTGACAGCAATTGGGACAACAATGAAGATGAAGAGCTCAATACCATCAAGAAGGAGGACAGTTGCATCAAGTTCACAAGCCAAGTCCACAGACAGAATGTCAATGTCTTTCTTGATAGTAATGCTACTGGAAACTATATCAGCACCAAGACCACTAAGAGGATTGGAGTCCAAAGCAGACCAGCCACTGAGAAAAGAAGTGTTACCTTTGGTGATGGAAAAACTGCACTATTGACCAAGATCTGTGAAGATCTTTTGCTCAAGATTGGCAAATATCAAGAGAAGTTGGACTTTAGAATTGTAAACCTCCCAGGACAAGACATTATCCTAGGAAAAGCCAGGTTGACCCAGCACAACCCAGACATCAACTGGAGAACCAATGAGGTTAACCTGACCCATGATGGCCAAAAAATCACCCTGACACCCCAGGAAGGTACCAACCACCAAGGAATCAAAATCATCTCCACCATTCAAATGAAGAGACTCTCTTGAAAAAAGGGAAACACCTACTTCATCTGTACAGTATAAGAAGTCACTGAAGCTACAAGTAGCCCAATTCTGACAGAAGCTTA
The DNA here is from genome assembly GCA_003990745.1 of Jimgerdemannia flammicorona. Taxonomy (NCBI): domain Eukaryota; kingdom Fungi; phylum Mucoromycota; class Endogonomycetes; order Endogonales; family Endogonaceae; genus Jimgerdemannia; species Jimgerdemannia flammicorona. Next base: position 3,276 of record RBNI01002183.1, on the reverse strand, counting down.
AGAACTGTTTGAAGAATTCCAAGATATATTCAAAGATCCTCAAGGACTTCCACCCAAGTGCCAAATCCAACATAGAATTGATCTTATTCCAGGATCTGAACCTCCATATAAGAGTATCTACCAACTGGCCCAACCTGAGCTCAAGACTCTCAAGGATGAATTGACCAAATTACTGGCCCAAGGATACATTGAACCCAGTCGCTCTCCATTTGGAGCCCCTATTCTATTTATCAAGAAGAAGGACGGCTCTCTGCGAATGTGTATTGACTACAGAGCCCTCAACAAGACCACCATCAAGAACTGGTATGCCTTACCTAGGATTGATGAGTTGCTACATCAAATCTTCAAGGCCAAGACCTTTTCTCTACTGGATTTGCGAAATGGCTACTACCAGATTCTCATTGATGAGAAGGACATTGAGAAGACAGCTTTCTGAACACAGTCTGGACACTACCAGTTCTGAGTCATGCCTTTTGGATTGACCAATGCACTAGCAACATTCCAGTATCTGATGAATGACATCTTTGGACCACTCCTCAACATCTGTGTCCATGTGTATATTGATGATATACTAATCTACAGTGAAACTGTAGAGCTATACTACACCCACATCAGACAAATACTGACCCTCCTGTGAGAACACCAGCTCTATGCCAAGATGAGCAAATACAAGTTCTATCAGGACCAGATTGAGTACCTAAGACACATCATCTCTGCTGAAGGTATCAATGTGGACCCCTGAAAGATATCAGCCCTTAAGGATATCTCTATTCCTATTACCCTCAAGCTACTCCAGCACTTTCTGGGTATTGCCAGTTATTACTGAAGGTTTATCCAAGGATACTCTGCTATTGCAGCCCCACTGACCAGCCTGGCCCATAAAGGAGTGAACATCAAAGCTGAATGGACCTCCAAATACACCTTAGCTATAGACCATCTCAAGAGACTCCTTACCAAGGCCCCAGTACTAATTACACCTGACCCTACCAGACCATTCACCCTGACCACAGATGTCTCTGATATTGCTATTGGAGCAGTACTCAGCCAAGAAGACCACCCAGTGGCCTACCTTTCCCAGAAGCTCAAGCCAGCTGAGACCTGATATACCACCCATGAGAAGGAACTTTTGGCTATTGTCACTGCACTCCAGGAATGGTGCCATTTCCTCCTAGGACAGCCATTTGTAGCCTACACTGATCACCATGCACTGCGGTATATTCACACACAGTCCATGCTGACCCACAGACAAGCCCACTGGATGGAAATCATTGCCAACTTTGATATGGAAATCAAGTATGTATATCCCAGGCAAAACCAACTGTTTGGCTGATGGTTTCTCCAGGTACATGGAAGATGAACTTGTCTTTATGGTTGAGGTAATTGGAGACCTTATCCAAATAATCAAGGAGGCTACCAGACAGTCCCCTGATGAATTTCCTTCAATTCTGCTAAGACCCAGAGGCCGAAGTCCCAGAACTCATGAGGCAAATGGCCAAGAGATTTACTTACCGTGATGGACTTATCTACAGGGACCATGATAGAGTGGTAGTACCCAACAATGATGATCTGCGAATCAAGATCATGCAGAAACTCCATGATACTCCTGCAGTAGGACACTTTGGTTTCAAAAAGACCTACAACCTCCTCTCAAGAGAGTTCTACTGGTCAAAGATGACCAAGGACGTCAAAGACTTTGTGGCCTCATGTGAGATGTGTCAAAGGTTCAAAAGTGGTAACAAGCTACCAGCAGGACTCCTGCAACCCTTACCTATCCCGAGTCACAATTGGGACTAGATTGCAATGGACTTTATTATCCAACTCCCCCAAGACCAAGGCAGGATGAGATGCTATTGTGGTATTCATGGACCACCTAAGTAAACAAGCTCATTTTGCACCCACCAAGACCACTGCTATAGCACTAGAGATTGCCGAGATTTTCCTCAATCAAGTATTCAGGCTAAATGGCATGCCTAGCACTATTGTATCTGACCGAGATGCCAAGTTCACAAGCAACTTCTGGAAGACATTTTTCTCCCTCCATGGAACTAAGCTGAAGTTCTCTACTACTTACCACCCTCAGACTGATGGTCAAACCGAGCTAACCAACAAGACTCTCAAACAGATGCTTAGCATCTTCTGCTGTTACAAGCAAAATGATTGGGACAAGTATCTAGCCCATACTGAGTTTGCTTACAACAATAGTCAGCAAACCTCCACCAAGAAGACTCTATTATTTCTGAACCATAGTCAATACCCCAGGACCCCAAGTACTACCGCAAAATCACCAGTCCCAGCAGCCCAAGATCTGGCTGAGATCATTTCTGACCTTACCCAAATGACAAGAGATGCTCTCATAGAAGCACAAGACTACCTGACCAAGTATACAAACTTGAAGCAAAGAGAGCCTCCTATAATATTGGTAACATAGTCATGCTTAGAACAGACCACCTCCACTCTGACACCCTGGCACAACAACCAGCCAAGAAACTTCATGCTAGAAGAATTGGACCATACAAGATTGTGGAAAAAATCAGCAAAGTCAACTACAAGTTGCAACTTCCCCACAATATCCGAGTACACCCAGTATTCCATATCAGCTATTTGGTGGACTACCATGAGAACCCATTCCCCAAGTATATAGTTCCACCACAACCACCAATTAGGATCAATGATCATGAGGAATTCGAAATTGAGGGAATACTTGACCACAAGGTCCACAAATATCCCAAAACAGTTAAGCAGTTTTTCCTGATCAAGTGGAAGGGTTACCCCACCCATGATGCTACCTGGGAAAAAGAAGAAGTCCTGAAGAATGCATGTAAAGCCCTTCAGGACTATATGGAAACACTCACTCTCCAGCAAAGAAAGGAACTGCAGCTCTAGAATTTGGAGCATACAGTGAGCAGAAGGATACCACATATTTTAGCTAGAAACATATAATACCAAACATTGCAAAAAAAGGGAACACTATGGATAACCAACAAGAAGAGGTCTGAGTAAAGGACAGTCTAGCATATTATAGCAAAATGTATTTGAACAACTCCATTTCATACTATCTATATCATCTCTGCTGAATGATGACAGATGCTTCATGTAGAACTTAGGAAAGCCGACAATGTTGAAACCAGTCTAAGTCCATCCACTTGACAGATATTGTTACTAGGAATTGCCTCAGATTACAAGAAAAGTCTATTTCTGAGAGGTTCAAACCCCCAGCCACGACAATGGAAGCCCTCACCCTAGACAAGGATGGTCAGTCCTTTTTTTTTTTTTTTT
>RBNI01002182.1:0-19385 GCA_003990745.1 Jimgerdemannia flammicorona | reverse complement strand
TGGAAATTTCGTCAAATGGAACGTTTTCCTTAATATCTCGGCAACACGTAATCCGATTATAATGTTCTTGGTATCATTAGAAAGGCCTTATTAAGGGCTTTCAAATGACACCAAGATCATCAAATTTGGATGATTATTCATCAAGTTATTGATGTAAACATTTAATTGTCTAATTTGGAAATCAAAACAATGCCGATTCGAATCCGATTCGAATCTGATTCGAATCCATCCGAATCCCATCCGGATTGACTCGTTCGGAGCACTAGTCACACCATCCGCCAGGTCCCCCTTCCGCATCGGGAGCCCCTGTCCCCCCTGGCCATCAGCCATCACATCTCTTTTTTTTTCCTGATCCACCATCACGCTGCCATCAGCAGTCCCACCCCCAGTCACAACACCGCCAGACCCTATGCTCAAACCCCCAGCCAGAGAACTGCTCCCCCTTCCAGGGCTCGCCTTGCCCTTCCCCACCGCAGCACCAGCCCGGCTTCTAGTCGGCCACCCACTCCCCTTCACCTTGTCAGCAAAACTCATGTGGCCAGTTCCTCCTCCCTTCCCACTAGACACTGGCCCTCCTCCAGCACCCTCACCGCTCGTCAACCCTCCAAAGGCTCCCATCCCCAGACCATAACCCCTCCCAACCTGCTGCCAGCCAAAGGCCCCAGGTCCACCAGACCCAGCATGCCCATCAGAACTCTTGCTCGAAGACATATTTATAACACCTTTTCTCCGCTTTGTATTGAAAAACTGTCGCTTGAAGCTTGTGTAACATGAATAGTACCGGAGAAAGGTGTCGCCTAGTAATAATATCTGTCACATGGATGGACTTAGACTGGTTTCGACATTGTTGGCTTTCCTAAGTTCCATATAAAGCATCCATCATCATCCAGTGGAGATGATACAGATGGTATGAAATGGAGTTGTTCAAATGCATTTTGCTATACTGTACTAGATTGTTCTTTTGCTCAGGTATCTTCTTGTTGATTATCTATAGTGTTCCCTTTTTTTTTCACAATATTTGGTATTATATATTTCTGGATAAAATATATAGTATCCTTCTGCTCACTATGCGCTCCAATACTTAGAGCTGTAGTTCCTTCCTTTGCTGGGGAGTGAGTGTTTCCATATAGTTCTGAAGGGCTTTGCGTATATTCTTCAGGGCTTCTTCTTTTTCCCAGATAGCATCATGAGTGGGGTAACCCTTCCACTTGATCAGAAAAAAGTGCTTGACTGTTTCGGGATATTTGTGGACCTTGTGGTCAAGTACTTCTTCAATTTCGAATTCCTCATGATCATTGATCCTAATTGGGGGTTGTGGTGGAACTGTATGCTCGGGAAATGGGTTTTTATGGTAGTCCACCATTTGGCTGATATGGAATACTGGGTATACTTGGATATTGTGGGGAAGTTGCAACTTGTAGTTGACTTTGCTGATTTTTTCCACGATCTTGTATGGTCCAATTCTTCTAGCATGGAGTTTCTTGGCTGGTTGTTGTGCCAGGGTGTCTGGGTGGAGATGGTCTGTTCTAAGCATGACTATGTCATCAACATTATAGGAGTCTTCTCTTCACTTCAAGTTCGCATACTTGGTCTGATAGTCTTGTGCTTCTATGAGAGCATCTCTTGTCATTCGGGTAAGGTCAGAAATAGTCTTGGCCAGATCTTGGGCTGCTGGGACTACTGATTTCACAGTAGTACTTGGGGTCCTTGGGTGTTGACCATGGTTCAGAAAAAATGGAGTCTTCTTTGTGGAGGTTTGCTGACTGTTATTGTAGGCAAACTCGGCATAGGCTAGGTACTTGTCCCAATCGTTTTGCTTATAACAGCAGAAGATGCTAAGCATCTGTTTGAGAGTCCTATTGGTTCACTCAGTTTGACCATCAGTCTGAGGGTGGTAGGTAGTAGAGAACTTCAGCTTGGTTCTATGGAGGGAGAAGAATACCTTCCAGAAGTTGCTTGTGAACTTGGCATCTCGGTCAGATATAATAGTGCTAGGCATGCTATATAGTCTGAATACTTGGTTGAGAAAGATCTCAGCAATCTCTGGTGCTGTAGCGGTGGTCTTGGTGGGTGCAAAATGGGCTTGTTTACTTAGGCAGTCCACAAATACCACTATGACATCCCATCCTGCCTTGGTCTTGGGGAGTTGAACAATGAAGTCTATTGCAATCTGGTCTCAGTTGTAACTCAGAATAGGTAAGGGTTGCAGAAGTCCTGCTGGTAGCTTATTACCACTTTTAAACCTTTGGCACATCTCGCATGAGGCCACAAAGTCTTTGATATCCTTGGTCATCTTTGGCCAATAGAACTCTCTTGAGAGAAGGTTGTAGGTCTTTTCGAAACCAAAGTGTTCTGCTGCAGGAGTATCATGGAGTTCCTGCATGATCTTGAGTTGCAGAGTATCATTGTTGGGTACAATCACTCTGTTATGGTCCCTGTAGATAAGTCCATCATGGTAGGTGAATCTCTTGGCCATTTGCCTTATGAGTTCTGGGACCTCTGCCTCTGGGTCTTAGCAGAATTGAAGGAAATTCATCAGGGGGCTATCTTGCTGGTAACCATCCTTGATCATTTGGGTAAGGTCTCCAATTACTTCGATCATGAAGACAAGTTCATCTTCCATATACCTGGAGAAACCATCAGCCACACAGTTGGTTTTGCCTGAGATATACTTGATTTCCATATCAAAGTTGGCAATGATTTCCATCTAGCGGGCTTGTCTGTGGATCAGTATAGGCTGTGTGTGAATATATCGCAGTGCATGGTGATCAGTGTAGGCCATAAATGGCTGTCCTAGGAGGAAATGGCGCCATTCCTGGAGTGCAGTGACAATAGCCAGGAGTTCCTTCTCATGGGTGGTATACTGGATCTCAGCTGGCTTGAGTTTCTGGGAAAGATAGGCCACTGGGCAGTCTTCTTGGCTGAGTACTGCTCCAATAGCAATATTAGAGGTATCTGTGGTCAGGGTGAATGGTCTGGTAGAGTCAGGTGCAATCAGCACTGGGGCCTCAGTAAGGAGTCTCTTGAGGTAGTCCATAGCCAGGGTACATTCGGGGGTCCACTCAGCTTTGATGTTCACTCCTTTGCGGGCCAGGCTGGTCAGTGGGACTGCAATAGCAAAGTATTCTTAGATAAATCTTTGGTAATAACCAGCAATACCCAGAAAGTGCTAAAGTAGCTTGAGGGTAGTAGGGATAGGGATATTCTTGAGGGCTGATACCTTTTAGGGGTCCACATTGATACCTTCAGCAGAGATGATGTGTCCTAAGTACTCGATCTGGTCTTGATAGAATTTATACTTACTCATCTTGGCATAGAGCTGGTGTTCTCACAGGAGGGTCAGTACTTGTCTGAGGTGGGTGTAGTGTAACTCCACTGTCTCGCTGTAGATTAGTATATCATCAATATACACAAGGACACATATGTTGAGAAGTGGTCCAAAGATATCATTCATCAGATACTGGAATGTTGCTGGTGCATTGGTCAATCCAAAAGGCATGACTCGGAACTGGTAGTGTCCAAACCATGTTCGGAAAGCTATCTTTTCAATGTCCTTCTCATTAATGAGAATCTGGTGGTAGCCATTTTACAAATCCAGTAGAGAAAAGGTCTTGGCCTTGAAGATTTGGTGTAGCAACTCATCAATCCTGGGCAAGGCATACTGGTTCTTGATGATGATCTTGTTGAGGGCTCTGTAGTCAATATACATTCACAGAGAGCCATCTTTCTTCTTGACAAATAGAATGGGGGCTCCAAATGGAGAGTGGCTGGGTTCAATATATCTTTGGGCCAGTAGTTTGGTCAATTCATCCTTGAGGGTCTTGAGCTCAGGTTGGGCCAGTTGGTAGATACTCTTGTTTGGGGGTTCAGATCCTGGAATAAGATCAATTCCATGTTGGATTTGGCGCTTGGGTGGAAGTCCTTGGGGGTCTTGGAATACATTTTGGAATTCTTCAAACAGTTCTTGAGCTTTTATTGGAATTGGGCTGCTTGTAGCTTCAGTGACTTCTTGTACTGTACAGATGAAATAGGTATTTTCCTTTTTTTGAGAGAGTCTCTTCATTTGAATGGCAGAGATGATTTCAATTCCTTGGTGGTTGGTATCTTCCTGGGGTGTCAGGGTGATCTTTCTGCCTTCGTGGGTCAGGTTAACCTCATTGGTTCTCCAGTTGATATCTGGGTTATGCTGGGTCAATCAGGCTTTTCCTAGGATGATGTCCTGTTCTGGAAGATCTACAATACTGAAGTCCAACTTCTCTTGATATTTGCCAATCTTGAGCAAGAGATCTTCACAGATCTTGGTCAATGGTGCAGTCTTTCCATCACTGAAGATAACACTTCTTTTCTCAGTAGTTGGTCTGCTTTGGGCTCCAATTCTCTTGGCAGTCTTGATGCTGATGTAGTTTCCAGTAGTACTACTATCAAGCAAGACATTGACATTCTGTCTGTGGACTTGGCCTGTGAACTTAATGCAACTGTCCTCCTTCTTGATGGTGTTGAGCTCTTCATCCTCATTGTTGTCCCAATTGCTGTCAGTCTCCTCAAAGTCAGTTTCTCTCCATCCTTCATAAGGAGGGTTGTCTTATTTGGGTTCCTCAGTCTGTGGGGCTTGATGCTTCTCGGATTGCATTTTGAAAACTTTGGAGAGGCATGCATGGCATTCACCAACATGTTCCATGCAGTACATTTGAATAGAATGAGGGCATCATCCACATGGTGTATAACTATCTGCAATTCTCTTATACCAGTTTTCATCATCTTCCTTCATGGTAGTGACTTTTTGACTGGGAGGTTTGTTGGTAGATCCAAACCCTTTCTTGCTACAGTCTGTCTGAGAGAGCTTGGGGACTTCTTCAATGGTGAGATCTTAATGGATTTCTTCGATGATTGCTTGGGCAATTCTTTGGCCAGTTTTGACTTCAAATGATGTGTCTCCAAAATTTTGCAAGATAATATAGATTTCACTGGTAAATCCTTGATCAACTACTCCTCCTCCTAGTCCAATGTTGAACACTTTGGCTAGACTGCTTTGTTCAGCAAGGCAGATGTATGTACCTTTGGGGGCTTGCATTGCAATCCATATTCGTACTGTAGCATTGATACTTGGTGGAATAGTGAGGTCTTGACTGCTGTAGAGGTCATAACCAGTATTGGTTGGGTGGGCCTTAGTGGGGATGGTAGCCTTGTACTATATCTTCTGTACTTTGATGACATTCTCGGGGTTCTTCTTTCCTGGACCTTCTCTAATGACAGTAATGTTCTGGTTACTGAGTTCGCCTGATCTGTTTCTCTTCTCAGGACATTTGACTGAGATATGTCCTGCCTTCTTGCAGATGAAGCACAATCCCTTTTCACAGAGCTGTCTCTTTTCATCCTCAGTAGGAGGTCTGGGTCCTCTGGGGTTTCACTGATTCCTTTGATCATATCTTTGATCATATCTTTGGTCATTCTTTTGATCATTTCTTCTGGTAGGATTTCTTCTATCTTGGTTATCCTTCTTGTGTTCTTGATTTCGTAGAGCTTGTGCAGCAAGGATTTCACGGGCTCTTCTTTGTACTTGAGCAAAGCACTATGAGTAGTGGGGGCATCCTTGGGGAAGACCTTGTTCCTTGATCTTCTGGGTGAGCCAGTCTGGTAAGGCTGTAAAAGGTGGTTGGCTCTGGTACCATTGGTGGCCAAATTGTTCTCCTGGTAAGTAAGTCCAACAGTTTTGAGATAGGCATCCATTCTGGTGGCAAAGGTCTCTAGATCTTCTTCGCCATTCTTGTGAAACTTCATCTAGGACAGTTTATTCCATGTTTCTTGTATGTAGGCTGCATTTCAGAATTTGGTCAGTAGCAAGGCCTTGAGTCCTGGGCCTGCTTCATGGTCATCCCAACCTGGTCTATTGTTGCTAGGTACTTATCCATTGACTTGAGGGCAGGCTTCCCAGGTTACTGACTGTTGTTCCAAGGTTTGCCAGAATTCGGCTGCTGTTCCCATGAAGAATGTGGCTATTATTTCCACTTGTGCTGCTGATGTGGCAAACAGCTGTTGAAGGATGCTATTCTGGTTATTTGTGAGCATTCCTATAGATACTCGGTTGTTATTCCATTGATTTGCTTGGTAGCCTGTATCAACTGTATTGATGAAGTTTTCAATATCACTGTTCTTTCCACTGAATGTTGGGATTCGCAAGGTCTTGGTTGGTTTGTTCTGCTCAGCAATCTGTCCTACTATTCCTGCTAGTGCTGCTAGCTGGGTGGTCAGTGCTGTAATGTTGGCATCTACCATTGTGTTGACTATTGGTGGTGGGCCTGTTGGGGTAGATACTCCTGAAGATTGTTCTGCTTGGTGGGGTTGTGGTGCTGTATGACTTAGAGTTACTTGATTCCTGGATATTTAGTCAAAGAGTCCTGTGAGAGAGGGTAAACCAAACCTCTGTATAGGTGGCTGGGTTGGTTCTGGGGTTTGATCTTCTTGATCTGTGGTTCCTTGGTAGATTCCTAGGCCTGCTGTTTCTCGTTGACTATTGTCAGACTGGTAACCTGTAGAGTCTTCATCTGACTCCCTTCCCTGATGAGATAATGCATCCTTATACTGACTAGGTCCTTCAAAGAGGATATCTGTCTCTGGCTGAGTAGATGGACCTGCTCCTTGTTCAGCAGTAGGAGATGGGTGACCTGCTTGCTCATTCTCATACCTGGTTATGGCAGAGGCATAGTATACAACTAGCCTATAGTAGAGGGAGGTCTTGGTTGGGGTATGATGATATCTATCAGAGGCAATCTACTCAGCAGCTGCTTCTCTTGCAGCAGAGGGTGAGATATAATCTAAAAAATCCTGGGTGGCTACAGTAGTAGATTCTGGAGTCCTAGTGGTTCCAATGTGTCCTTGGAGGAGTTCGTAGAACCTACGGCAGCTGACAATATTCCTAAGTCCTGGGTGGTATGTCCTAAAGGTCTGGTATAGATCCTTGTAAGCCTGGTCAATTATAAGCTGGCAGGTCTCTGTATCTGTGGTTTCCTGGTACCACCTGGTCCTAATGGCAAGGGCTTCTCTGGCTCTGGTTTGGGGATCCACAGTTGTTTCTGGGGGTTACTCCTGTCTAAAGTTGGTCTTGTTCCAACTTCAGGAGTGTGTTCTTTGGTGCCTTCTTGGCTGGTAATCTGCTGCTACCAAGTTGTAATAACTCTCACTTCTATCCCTCTCTTATCCTTTGGATAATTAGGGAAGTGGACTATTACTTAGGGACTTAGTACACAATGTGTACCAAGAAGTCTTCAGTTGAGGAAGCACTTGCTTTAAGTAGTTGTTGTGGCAGTGCCTTATCTTTCAAAGGTCTTTCTCTTGTGCCCTATTTTGAGGGTCTTGTTCTTTGCTGTGCACAGACTGAATTCGCCTTGGAATTCAGGTTCAATGGGTTTACTTAAGTCTTTGTGAATTTGTATACCGGTCTCAGTTCTGGCAGAAGTTAGCTAGGCTTCTGGAGTTTAGTCAGAAACACTAGAGTCACTTAGATGTCATTACTAAGACTCAGGGGAATGTGTGTGTGTGGGGGGGACTTGATTCTTGTATCAAGGACTGAACTAAAACTGCTTTATTTCAGATGGAAACTGGGGGGTATTTATACAAGTTGGTCCGCGATTTCTGACTAAGTATGAGTGACTAATTTGGTAACTATAATGAGGTTTGTGATTGTGACCTTTGTTAGGTGGTTTTTGGTAAAGAATATCTTTGTGATCAGAACCTCAATTACTAGGCAATGATCAGCAGCTGTGGCAACTGTTGCTGTGGTGCCGGTTGTCAGGGATAAGCTAAATATTATTTTCTGCATCATTCGTTTGCATCGTTCATTCGTTCGTCACTCGTTATTCATATGCCGCGCTCGATCGTATGATGACGTCATCGCCAGGTCATGTGATCACTCGTCATTCGTCACGTCCCATCTGTTCGCTCTATTACAATAAGAGTCATTGGTACTGTGAGTTACTGATAAAAGACTAGAGTTAGTGGACTTTTGGTAGTAGCTGAAAGCTTTAAGAGGCTGGTGGAAGTACCATCTTATGGAGATAGATGAAGGAGGTTAGGGCAAGTTAGTAATAGACAATTGGAAGATTAGGTTCTATCTTAGGAGTGAGGAGTAAAAGAATATAAAAGAGTTGCTCTAGGTTGGAACAGTTGGCAGACTGTGGTACAAAGGGTTCTGATGGAGGCCTGACTAGTTATAGAGTTGGCAGAACCTGATGTTGGGGAGAATATAGACTTGAGCAGTATTGGTGGAGGCTGGAGCTACTCCAGGTAGATAGTAGGATATTGAAGAAGTATTCCTTAATTGAGGCCATAAAGTGGGCTAGGATGGGTCTCTTGAGAGATAACTAGTTGATTGATAGACAGTTGGAATTGGTGAGATATAGAAGTATGGTCAGGTCTGGAATTAGACAGCTATCTTACATCTGATAGTACCTCCTAGATATTAGATAGTATAGTGGCAGGTTTTGAGGCAGAATGTAATGCTGAGCTATTAGATAGGCTGGATGGAGGAGAATGGTAAATTTACTGTGGATGAGCTGGATGATGAATAACTTTGCAGCTGAAGATTTGAGAGAAGTGGATCTGAGAGTGATGAGTGAGGAGTATTGAGCATGGATCTTGCATAGTGATGGGGTAGTGGAGGCACTGAAGACAGAGGTGCTTGTAATTTTTCTGAAAGAGGAGGGGTATGAGGTTAATAAGGAGAGGGAGGCTGAGCTGACAGTTGTGGCTGGTGAGAGGGCTGTCTTCTATTGAACAGAGCATTATTGTTTACAACTTTGACAGAATGCCTGCCTGGAGTATCATGAGGACTTTGTGGAAAAGGAGAATAGAGAGATAGCAGAACTTCTGATTGGATTAGAGGCAAAGAAAGCTGAAGAGGAGGAATTGGCTACTGAACACAACTTGGACTTGACATGAGAAGGGATAAATGTAGATTTGTAAAGGATATGCATGATCTTACTTCTGAACATTATTCCCAATGAACAGTACAACTAACATTTTCTCTCTGAATGTGAATGGGTTACAGAGATCTGAGCAGCATAAGAATATTTTCACTTAGCTTAAGAGATTGAAGGCTGATCTCTTTCTGCTGCAAGATGTATGTTATGAGGATGATGTAAATTAAGTAGAGTAGACTAGAGAATGGAGAGATGCTGCAGCTTGGATTGGTAAAGTGGTGATCTTGATACAGAGTGGTAAAGGGGATCTGGGTAGAATCGGAAGTTGGGGGGACCATTTGGTATGGGGGGAATGACATAGACCTGAGTGGGAGTTAGCAAGAGTCAGCTCTTGCTACTGTCCTATAGTTAGGGGTGAGAGGATTGCATAGATTAGGGATCTTTTAGAGGAAGACACTCTCTTGGAGAATGGGGTGGATGTTCTGAGAAGTGACTTCAATATAGTGTAGAATCTTCAGCTAGATAGAACTGATGGAGAGAGAGGTGCTGGTGGAAGGAGTGGTGGCCTAGATGCATGGGAGGAGGTGGAAAACCTTAGCTCCTTAGGAGATATGGGCAGAACACAGTGAGGTAAAAGGAGGGTCTATATACACTAGATGAATAGCCTAGGTACTAGGATTGACTGGATCCTGATAGTTGAATGCTGGGGCATAGATGTTTGGAGGACTATGGAGATAGAGTGGTACCCATGGTCAGATCACTGGAGACTGCTAGAGTAGGGGCAGTTTGGGGGGAGTGGAGATGGACCCAGACATTGGCACTTTAACTCCTCTCTACTGACTGAGAAGATGTTGTGAGACTCTTGAGTAAAGGACATCTAGGTGAAGATCATGAGGTGGATCCATGAGGACTTGCCAGTAGATGTCTGGTGGATGAAGTTAAAAGAGGCTGTGAGAATTTACTAGGGTGGAGCTGGTAGAAATACTAGGGGGTGGAGACAGAAAAGAGTGAGATGTATATCTGATAGGTTGGTTAGATTACAGATAGAATGGGCAGATTTGATAAATTTTAGAGAGGTGGATGATTGAAGATTAGGGCAAGCTAAGCTGGAAGTAATAGAGTTACAACAAATGCTGAGAGAGGAGGAGGAGATACATATGAAAGAAATGGTAGCTAGGCTGTAGTTGCAGAGACTTGAGGAGAGTGAGAGGCCTACTAGATACTTGTCAAGGCTCCTTCAGACAAGAAGGGTATGGCAGCAATGGAATGGAGTCCTGGATGTAGAAGGGGAAATAGTACATAGTATATAACAGATCTTGGGATTACTGAAGGAGTAGTGGAGGGATCTGTAAAGTGAGAAGAAAGGGAGTGACAATACATAGACAATTGAAGATACTCTGGAGGATTGGGAGCTGCCATAAGTAGAGGACTTGGGGGATTTGTTCCTACCAGTCTAAGAGGAGGAGATTTAGAGAGTCCTTGGGATAACTAAGCTTGGTATAGCACCAGGAGAGGATGGATTATCTTGGAACATTTGAAAGAAGATGGCAAGGATCCCTGGTATACTTGGAGAGATAGCAGCCCTCTGTGATCTGGTTCTTCTGAATGGTCAGTGGGTTGGAGGGCAGGACCTAGGGCTGGTGGCCCTATTGTACAAGAATAAGGAGAGGAGAGAGGACTGAAAGAACTGGAGACCAATCATACTCCTGGACATAGACAGGAAGATGGTTACTAAGGTAATTGTGACAAGAGTACAGAAGGTTACCCAACAGGTACTAGGGGAGGAGCAGTGGGACTTTGTTGGGGGTAGACTTATTAGAGAGGAGGAGGAAGGCCCAGCAGGAGCCATGGAAGCGAACTCAGAACCAGTGTCAAAGCGAATGGAAGATATATAGAAGAGTGTGTATAAAGAGAATGAACAAAGAACATAACCGAAATTGCATCAGCCATTTATTGCCATATAAAAACATGGTCCTTATATACAAAATACAATGGCCCAAAAGGGAGGACATGCCACAACTCGAGGCGAACTGAATTAGAAACTACATGACTGCCGGAGATAAGTGGAGATAAAGGGGGAGCCAATCCCAGTTGCAGGATAAAAATCACAAACAAATATAAACAAAACAAATCCAAATTGGGATTAAAAAACATCCGCAGACCCTGGAGGAGTGAGCGTGAGCAAGGAGTGAGGCTGAAATGGAGCAAGCTGCAGTGAGCCCGAGCGAAGCAAGGAGCCAAAGGCAGCAGAGGGGAGTGGAGTAAGGCCAAGACCCCAGAGTGAGCATGAGACCTCAGAGGGGGCAAGAATGTTTTTTAATCCTCTCCAGCAGAGCTGAAGGCACCAGAAGGTAATGAAAACGCAAAACGAGAGTGATGGATTAAGGAAGAAACAGAAGGAAGATGCAAATGAGCAATCAGAGGGCATCAAGAAAGAGATGAAAGTCCATGATGTGAAAGAAAAGAGCACAGGATGGTATCAGGGTATTGAGCAATCCAGCAAGTATGATCAAATGGTATGATAAGAATCGGGGGTGGGAAAGAAGAGGGGGTATGGAGAGAGTAAGGGGGGAGGGAGGAAAGGGAGGGGGGTAAAGAGGAGAGAGAAGGGAAGAGCAAACAACAGACCATTCAACAGAAGCAAGCAGATCATGAATGATAGAAATTGGGTAGGCACGATGATGGACTATAAAGTTGCCAAGAACCCAAACAGCAGACACCCAATCAGAATGATGGGAGCAGCATAATGCAAGATGATGAGCCTCACCACAAACACATTCTAAAAGAGTGTGATGAGGATGATTGGACAAGAAGTCAGGGAACTTTTGAGAACATGGAAAACAAGAATAAACAACAGTTTGAAAGGGAGAAAGAGAAATGGAAAGGTCCAAAAAGGGAATACTAGTCATACTGTACATCTAAGTAATAGAATGATGGGGAGGGTAAATACCCAGAAACACACTAGGGATATCAATACCAGCAACAGCAATGACAATAAAGTCATTGATGTATTGGTAAAAGAAGATATCCCCAGCCTGAAATACAATAGATAGAGGTGAAGAGAGATCATGTATTGCATGAAGTTCATGGGCCAGGCCAATGAGATTGGCAAGGGTGGGGGTACAATTCGTACCCATGGCAATACCAGATGTCTGGTGAAAAGAGCCAAGAGCTGACTCAAAATAATTAGAGCCACAGACAAGGAGTGTAAGCTCAACAATAGAAGCTAATGAGACTGGGGAATCCAAAGGAAAGACAATAGAACCCAAGAAGTAAAGGTAATCATCAATCTCATCAAAATGAATAGCAGTATAAAATGAGGAAAAGTCACCAGAGGCCAAATGGGAAAAATAGTAAACAGGCACAATAGTGGAGCAGAGAAGATCGAGCTCCTAAGTATTACAAAGAATAGTATACTCAGGCCTAAGACAGTGTTGTAAGAGAGCCATTCAGGAGAGGAAGAAGTAGGATAACCACTTTGAAATCTCAGTGATAGGAGAACTATAAGCAGCCATAATGGGATGCCAAGCCAAAGTAGGCTTGTGAACTTTAGGAAGGGTATAAAAGACCAGAAGATAAATGTCAGGAGAGGACAAAGAGTCCTGGAAGAAGTTAAAAATGGGGTTCGCAAATGGAGAATCCGAAAGCAATCTGGAATAAGCCAGAGAAACCTGAAGAAGAGTGAGAACCTCATCCAATCTAAGAGCACTAGGCTCATAAGCCATGGCTCGAAGGAGGGCAGAAAGGTCATCAAGGTAGAGTAATTTAGGAATAAGTGTAAAACCTTAATTCTTATCAGTAACTGTGAGTAAACATATAGGCAATTGCTTGACTGATTTAAGCATAGTATGGACAGTGAGTAGGCCATGTCGAGGAATATGCAGTGTGAAGAGATGTTGGGAGGGGGGGCCCAATCACTGGGAACAAAATAGTGAGAGAGCATCTCACCATGATCTTTAAAGAAGATGGCAAGGTCAAGAGCATGATGAAAACATGTGAGATGAGCCAGATCAGTGAAGGAGAATTGTGAGGGAGTCACAGGAAAAACAAAGTGAGGACCCAAGGATAAGGCGAAGACTTGAAGAGGAGAAAGGGGGCAGTCAGCCGAAGAGAAAGGAGGAGACAAAAGTGTCTCAAGAGAAGAATAAACCCAAAAATTCAGGATGAGCAACTGGGAAAGATGAAGGGAGGACAGCATGAGGAACTACTCAGGGCACACTAGAAGTGATGATGGAATCCAAGAAGAGATATGGATACTGGGGAAGAACCATGCTGGGGAGAAGTTTAAGAGTGAGAGGCCTTCCCCTTCCCTCTGACTTCTTTTGAAGGTGGCAAGCCTGACAAATGGGAGCACACCCTGTCAAAGTACCAGACTTTGCAGTTACAGGCTTTCATGTAGTCCTTACATTCAGGGGCATGGGTAGAGAAGGCGGAGGAGAAACCAGCAGAGGAGGCCGAAGGCGAGTGAGCAGCCGAAGGGGCAGCAGCATGAGGAACACCACTATGAGGACAGACAGACTTGGCCAAGTGCCAGTAGGCACAGTAGAGGTGACCGGAGCAGACAGCATAAGGCCAGGCCCTGACAGGGTGAGAACCAAGTTGGCAGCCATGCTTGGGGGCAGGGGGAATAGAGGAAGAGGCCTTGCCAGGGGAGGGGGACCAGGAAGAGGCTGACAAAGCTTAGTTGGGCTTGGCAGGGGTCTTGGCGAGGGTCTTGGAGGGGACCTTGGCAGTGGTAGTGGCAAAGGAATAGACCTCAGCATGGACAGCAGTATGAGCTTTAGCATGAATGGCCTCAGAGACCAAAACCTCAGGGGAGGCAGGTAGGGGAGCAGTGGCAGTGGCATGAGCAGAAGCAGCAGCATGTGACAACTCTTGCTCATAAAGGCAAGCAACAAAGGAAGTGCTGGCAAGGAAGAAGCGATGTACAGTGTCAATGTCAGCAGTGACAGAAGGAACCTCATAGATGGTGAAGCCACAGAAGGGGACAGCATCTGAGAGATGAGAGGAGGTGAAGGCCATGAAGGTGGCACAGGCACAGTGGAAGGAGGCAGAAGTGGTGGCAGTAGAAGTAGTGGCAACATCAGTAGCAGCAAGCTTAGCAGTGGCAGTGGTGGCACAAACATCTTCAGAGAGAGCTTGGTGGCGGGCCTCAGAGAGAACAGAGTAGCAGATGGTGGGCAGAGCAACGACATCAATGTCATGGTGGAGATGAGCCTCCTTGATAGAGAGGGTAAGAACTGACTGGAACTGAGAGAGGAGCAGATGACCAGAAGGATGAAGGTCCAGGGGGAGGGAAAGAATGGCAGATGAGACATAGGTCTCGAATGAGACAGTGGCAGGGGTAAAGGTGGGGAGAGAAGGAGGAGGAGGAACCTCATCCATGAGCTTGTTGATGAGGATGGAGGCCCCGAGAGCAGGCGGTACAGCAGAGGAGAAGGAAGGCCCAGCGGGAGCTATGAGAGCAAACCCAGAACCAGTGTCAAAGTAAATAGAAGATATGTAGAAGAGCATGTATAAGGGGGACAAATAAAGAATATAACTGAAATTGCATCAGCTATTTATTGCCATGTAAAAATGTGGTCCTTATATACAAAATACGATGTCCCAAAAGAGAGGATGTGCCACAACTTGAGGTGAACTGAATTAGGAACCACATGACCACTGGAGATAAGCAGAGATAAAGGGGGAGCCAATCTCAGTTGCAGGATAAAAATCACAAACAAATACAAACAAAACAAATCCAAATTGGGATTAAAAAACATCCTTGCCCCCTCTGGGGTCTCGTGCTCACTCAAGGGTCTCAGCCTTACTCTACTCCCCTCCGCTGCCTTTGGCCCCTCACTTTGCTCAGGCTCACTGTGGCTTGCTCTGTTTTGGCCTCACCCCTTGCTCATGCTCATCCCTCTGGGGTCTGCAGATGTTTTTTAATCCTGATTTAGATTTGTTTTGTTTGTGTTTGTTTGTGATTTTTATCCTGCAACTGAGATTGGCCCCCCCTTTATCTCCACTTATCTCCAGTGGTTATGTGGTTCCTAATTCGGTTTACTCCAAGTTGTGGTGCATCCTCCCTTTTGGGATATTGTATTTTATATATAAGGACCACGTTTTTATATGGCAATAAATGGCTGATGCAATTTTGGTTACATTCTTTATTCGTCCCCCTTATATATGCTCTTCCACATGTCTTCTGTTCACTTTGACACTGGTTCTGGGTTCACTCCCATGGCTCCCACTGGACCTTCCTCCTCCTCTGCTGTACTGCCTGCCCTCAGGACCTCCATCCTTATCGATGAGCTCATAGATGAGGTTCCTCTCTCTGCCTTTACCCCCACCACTGTCTTGTTTGAGACCTATATCTCATCTGCCATTCTTTCCCTCCCCCTGGACCTTTGTCTTTCTGGTTGTCTGCTCCTCTCTCAGTTCCAGTCAGTTCTTGCCCTCTCTGCCAAGGAGGCTTGTCTCTGCCATGACATCAGTCATTACTCTGCCCACTGTCTGCTACTCCATTCTCCCTGAGGCCCTGCCAAGCTCTCTCTGAAGAGATTTATGCTGCCACTACCACTGCTAAGCTTGCTGCTACTGATGCTGCTGTCACTTCTGCCACCACCACTTCTGCCTCCTTTCACCATACCTGTGCCACCTTCATGGCCTTCACCTCCTCTCGCCTCTTGGATGCTGCCCCCTTCTGTAGCTTCACCATCCATGAGATTCCTTCTGTCACCACTAATATCAATACTGTGCATTGCTTCCTCCTTGCTGGCACTTCCTTTGTCACTCATCTTCATGAGTAAGAGTTGTCACATGCTACTGCTTCTGCTTGTGCCACTGCAACTGCTCCCCTGCCTGCCTCCTCTGAGGTTTCAGTCTCTGAGGCCATTCATACCGAAGCTTGTGCTGCTGCCCATGCTGAGGTCTATTCCTTCACCACTGCTGCTGCCAAGGCCCCCTCCAAGACCCCTACCAAGACCCCTGCTAAGCCCAACCAAGCTTTGTTGGTCTCTTCCTGGTC
This sequence comes from Jimgerdemannia flammicorona, assembly GCA_003990745.1. Taxonomy (NCBI): domain Eukaryota; kingdom Fungi; phylum Mucoromycota; class Endogonomycetes; order Endogonales; family Endogonaceae; genus Jimgerdemannia; species Jimgerdemannia flammicorona. The sequence goes on along the minus strand of RBNI01002182.1, from coordinate 3,458 downwards.
CCCCTCTCCTGGCAAGGCCTCCTCCTCTATTCCCCCTACCCCCAAGCATGGCTGCCAACTTGGTTCTCACCCTGTCAGGGCCTGGCCTTGAGCTGTCTGCTCCAGTTGCCTCCACTGTGCCTACTGGCACCTGGCCAAGTCTGTCTGTCCTCATGGTGGTGTTCCTCATGCTGCTGCCCCTTTGGCTGCTTGCTTGCCTTTGGCCTCCTCTGCCAGTTCCTCCTCTGCCTCCTCTATCTGTGCCCCTGAATGTAAGGGCTGCATGAAAGCCTGTAGCCACAAAGTCTGGCACTCTGACAGGGTGTGCTCCCATTCATCGGGCTCATCACCTTCAAAAAAAGTCAGAGGGAAAGAGAAGGCCTCCCACTCTTAAACTTCTCCCTGGTGTGGTTCTCCCCTGGTGTCTCTGTCCCTTCTTGGATTCCATCATTGCTTCTGATGTGCCCTGAGTAGTTCCTCATACTGTCCCCCCTTTGTCTTTCCCAGTTGCTCATCCTGAATTTTTGAGTTTATTCTTCTCTTGGGACACTTTTGTCTCCTCCTTTCTCTTTGACTGACTGCCCCCTTTCTCCTCTTCAAGTCTTCACCTTATCCTTGAGTCCTCACTTTGTTTTTCCTGTAACTCCCTCACAATTCTCCTTCACTGATCCAGCTCATCTCATATGTTTTCATCATGCTCTTGACCTTGCCATCTTCTTTAAAGATCATGATGAGATGCCCTCTCACTATTTTGTTCCCAGTGATTTGGCCCCTCCTCCCAACATCTCTTCACACTGCATATTCCTTGACATGGCCTGCTCACTGTCCATTCCTGGATGCGCTCACTCTTGCTTGGTTTTGGACTATGCCATGCATACTGCACTTAAATTGGTCAAGCAATTGCCTATGCATTTGCTTACAGTCACTGATAAGAATCAAGGTTTTGTACTTATTCCTAAGTTGCTCTACCTTGATGGCCTTTCTGCCCTCCTTTGAGCCATGGCTTATGAGCCTAGTGCTCTTGGATTAGATGAGGTTCTCACTCTTCTTCGGGTTTCTCTGGCTCATGCCAGATCACTTTCGGATTCCTTATTCACAAACCCCATTTTTAACTTCTTCCAGGACTCTTTGTCCTCCCCTGACATTTGTCTTCCAGTCTTTTATGCCCTTTCTAAAGTTCACAAGCCTACTTTGGCTTGGCATCCCATTATGGCTGCTTATAGTTCTCCTACCACTGAGATTTCGAAGTGGTTATCCCACTTCTTCCTCTCCTGGATAGCTCTCTTACAACACCATCTTGGGCCTGAGTATACTATTCTTTATGATACTCAGGAGCTCGCCCTTCTCTGCTCTACTATTGTGCCTGTTCACTATTTTTCCCATTTGGCCTCTGATGACTTTTCCTCATTTTATACTGCTATTTGTTTTAATGAGATCAATGATTGGCTTTACTTCTTAGATTCCATTGTCTTTCCTTTGGATTTCCCAGTCTCATTGGCTTCCATTGTTGAGCTTATGCTTCTCGTCTGTGGCTCTAATTATTTTGAGTCAGCCTTTGGCTCTTTTCACCAGACTTCTAGTATTGCCATGGGTATGAATTGTGCCCCCACCCTTGCTAATCTTGTTGGTCTGGCCCATGAACTTCATGTGATACATGATCTCTCTTCATCTCTATCTATTATGTTCCGGGCTGGGGATATCTTCTTTTGCCAATACATCGATGACTTTATTGTCTTTGCTGTTGCTGATATTGATATCTCTAGTGTGTTTCTGGGCATCTATCCTCTCCATCATTCTATTACTTGGGTGTGCAGTATAACTAGTATTCCCTTTTTAGACCTTTCCATTTCTCTTTCTCCCTTTTGAACTGTTGTTTATTCTCATTTCCCACATTCTCAACAGTTCCCTGACTTCTTGTCCAACCATTCTCATCACACTCTTTTAGAATATATTTATAGTGAGGCTTGTCATCTTGCATTATGCTGCTCTCATCATTCTGATTGGGTGTCTGCTGTTCAGGTTCTTGGCAACTTCATAGTCCATCATCATGCCTACCCAATTTCTATCATTCATGATCTGCTTACTTCTGTTGAATGGTCTGTTGTTCACTCTTCCCTTCTCTCTCCTCTTTACTCCCCCTCTCTTCCCTCTCTCCCCCCTTACCCTCTCCATACCCCCTCTTCTTTCCCACTCCTAATTCTTATTATACCATTTAATCATGCTCACTGGGTTGCTCAATGTCCTGATACTATCCTGTGCTCTTCTCTTTCATGCTATGGACTTTCATCTCTTTCTTGATGCCCTCTGATCACTCATTCATGTCTTTCTTCTATTTCTTCTATAATCCATTGCTCTCATTTTGTGTTTTCATCACCTTCTGGTACCTCTGGCTCTGCTGGAGAGGATTAAAAAACATTCTTGCCTTCTCTGGGGTCTCACACTTGCTCCAGGGTCTTGGCCTTACTCTACTCCCCTCTGCTGTCTTCAGCCTCTTGCTTTGCTCAGGCTCACTGCAGCTCACTCTGTTTCGGCCTCACCCCTTGCTCACGCTCACCCCTCCAGGATCTGCAGATGTTTTTTAATCTTGATTTGGATTTGTTTTGTTTGTGTTTGTTTGTGATTTTTATCCTGCAACTGGAATTGGCTCCCCCTTTATCTCTGCTTATATCCAGCAGTCATGTGGTTCCTAATTCAGTTTGCCCCAAGTTGTGGGGCATCCTCCCTTTTGGGATGTCATATTTTGTATATAAGGACTGCATTTTTATATGGCAATAAACAGCTGATGCAAATTCAGTTATATTCTTTATTCATCCCCCTTATACACACTCTTTCACATATCTTCTGTTCACTTTGACACTGGTTCTGGGTTCACTCCCATGGCTCCTGCTGGGCCTTCCTCCTCCTCAGCTTGGGTCCATAGAGTTATTGAAGTAACATGGGCTAGTAGACTAGATGGGAGACTGGTCTTTTTAGATTAGAAGAAGGCCTATGATCACATTTAACAGGTGTGGCTGGGTAAGGTACTAGATAGAATTAGAGTTCTCATACTATTTTGAGCTTCTATATTGAGTCTGTTGAAGGGCAGTAGGGCAGCACTATTGTGTAATAGTCACTGAGGTCTGGTATTTCTCTTGAGGAGAGGAGTCCCACAGAGGGATCCACTGTCTTCTATTCTTTATACCCTTTCATTAAAACCTTTGATGGATAGAATTCAATAGAAGGTAGCAGGGCTCTCTATCTTTGGTATAGTGTGAAAGATTGGGTCTTTTGCAGATAACATGGTGGTTGGACTTGGATCAGTGGCAGATGTTGAGACAGTGGAATGGTATGAGGTATGTATACTCTGGGGCAAAACTCAACTAACATAAGTGTGAGACAATGGTGTTGGAAAATGGGCTGGTAGGAGAGAATGTCATTGGAACAATTGTCTCTACAGAAGAGATGGTGAGGTATCTTTTTTTTTTTTTTTTTTTTTTTTT
>RBNI01002181.1:0-19388 GCA_003990745.1 Jimgerdemannia flammicorona | reverse complement strand
TTTCAAGTCATCCCAGTGGCCCCCCACACCAACCTGCCTCTGCTCCACACCCAGTCTATTCCCAATTACTACCCAAAAGTCCCCCAATACCTCACACTCTCCTAGCCAATATTCTGGCATCTGCACCAGGCCCCTAACCTGCCCTACATTGTAACACTCCTGGCCACCATTCACCAGATGCCCAGTATGGAAATTCAACATGATATTCCTTTGCAGCACCTGTCACCATACCACCCAGTATTTAGGAGGAAGCCACTGTTGTACCTCAGCACTCCAAGACCAGATACCCATCCAGTCTCACTCCTCGCCGATCTCTGCTGCCTATCAGCCACTTGGCCAAAGATCTAGGCCAAGACCCTGCTGACACTCCACTCCATCCCTGATATTAAATATTTCAAGTGAGGCACCCCCCAGGAGCAGCCAATCCCAACTCCACATATTGGGCTCCCAATTCACCTCCCCCTCATTGCCCTGCCAACACAGGCCAATTCTGTGTACTCTCTCTACCACTCCTCACCAAAAGCCCTTGAATCGCAGCCATCGAGCACCATTCAGCCCTACCATAGAGAGCAGATCTCTAGAGGACCCTCGAGGGGAGGATCTCATCTCCCACACCTTTTGCAGCAGAGGTACCCAACTCCCGCCCTGCAGTTCAGCAGCCCTCTTCAATCACCAGGCTCCCAAGCAGTGTAGCCACTTGGGGAAATCCACAAGGCCTAGACCCCCCCTGACCACTGGTATTGCTAAAGTATCCCAACTGACCTGGACCCTCCTCTCTGTCAAAATCCAATCTCTAGCCACTTTCATCAGCCTCTTCACCACCCATGCTGGGAAGTCCAGGTGATAGGCCACGTACCACAGCTTGGGGAACCAATATATATTCAGTATTGTCACCTGCCCTACCAGAGAGATATGGCGGCCTCCCCAACCCTGAAGGGCCTCTCCCCACATGGTCACTCTGCTCTCCCACCATACTCGAGGCAGGACTGAGCCATATACAGAGAGGAAGATGCCCAGATACCACACCACCTCACCAGTAGGGACAATTGTTCCAATGACATCCCCACCCACCAGCCCATTCCCTAACACCATCGTCTCATACTTATTCCAGTTGAGCTTCACCCCAGAGTGAGTCTCATACCAATCCACTGTCTCCTTAAGCACCTCGACATCTGCCACAGCCCCAAGTCCAACCACCATGTCATCAGCAAAGGCCCCCACCTTCCACACTATATCATATATAGAGAGCCCTGCCACCTTTCGGTAAATCCGATCCATCAATGGCTCCAGCAAAAGGGCATAGAGAATAGGGGACAAAGGATCTCCCTGAGGAACTCCTCTTCCCAAGGAAAACGCCAGACCATGGTGTCCATTACATATCAATACTGCCCGACTGCTCCCCAGCAGACTCAACATAGAGGCCCGAAATCTTGGAGGAACACCAATTCGATCCAATACCTTGCCCAGCCAAACCCACCATACCCAGTCATATGCCTTCTCCTGGTCCAAGAAAACCAACCTTCTATCAAGTCAATAGGCCCAGGCCCCTTCAATGACACCATGAACCCAGGCAGTCCTGTCTCTTATAAGCCTGCCCCCAACAAAGCCCCGCTGCTCCTCCCCCAGCACTCCTTGGGCAACTTTCTGCAGCCTAGTGATAATCATCTTAGTCACCATTTTCCTGTCCATATCCAGAAGCATAATCGGCCTCCAATTCTTCCAGTCCTCCCTTCTCCCTTTATCTTTGTACAATAAGGCCACCAGCCCAAGGTCTTGCTCTCCAACCCACTCACCCCTCTGAATAACATGGTCACAGAGGGCAGTCATCTCACCCAAAACTCCAGAGACCTTCACCATCTTTTTCCAGAAGTCCCATGGCAATCCATCCTCCCCTGGTGATGTTCCAAGTTTAGTCGCTGCAAGGATACTCTGTATCTCCTCTCCTTGCACTGGTAAGATCAAGTCACCTAATCCAGCTACTTGCGGCAGCCCCCACTCCTCTAGTGTATTGGCAATCGCTGCCTCATCTGCACCCCCTTCTTTCTCACTCCACAAACCCTACCATCGCTCCTTCAAAACTCCTAGGATTTGTTGTGTGCCATGTACTATGTCCCCATTGGCATCCAGGACCCCATCCCACCAATGCCAAACTCTCCTAGCATTGAGGAGTCTTGATAAGTATCTAGTAGGCCACTCACCCTCCTCAAGCCCCTGCCACTATAGCCTGGCAGCCATACCTCGCATATGAGTCTCCTCCTCATCTCGCAACACCTGTTGTAGTTCCACTATCTCCAATTTCGCCCTCTCCATCCTCCAGTCCTCCACTCCATCAGAAGTGAGCAGATCTGCCCAATCCAATTGCAGTCTCTGCAGCCTATTGGAAGCACACCTTGTACACTCTCTCCTCCGCCTCCCAGCCTCCCTACTGGCTCCTCTCCAAAACACCCTTGCAGCCTCTTTCAAATGTTTCCAATAGACATCTACAGACAAACCCTCATGCCTCCATACAACAACTTTTGCCTGAATGTCCTCTACCCACAAGTCCCACAACCCCTTCTCGGCCAGCAGGGAGGAGTTAAGGTGCCAATGTCTGGATCCATCTCCACTCCCCCCAAACCGCCCCTGCCCCAACAGTCCCCAGTGGTCAGACCATGGGCACCACTCCACCTCTAATGGCTTCCAAACATCGGAACCCCAATACTCAGCCATCAGAATCCAGTTAATCCTGGTACCTAAGCCATTCACCCAATGTGTATAGACCCTGGTATCGCCCCACCATGTTCTGCCCATATCCCGCAATGAGCTCAACCTCTCCACCTCCTCCCATGCCCCCAGCCCTCCACTTCTCCCACCTGCACTCCTCTCTCCATCAGTCTTGTCTAGATACTGATCCCGAATCATATTAAAGTCCCCCCCCAGAACATCAACCCCTTCCTCCAGGAGAATACTCTCCTCTATCAGCTCCTCGATCCATGCAGTTCTCTCACCCCTAACCGCAGGGCAGTAGCAAGAGCCAACTCTCACCGACTCCCACCCCAGCCTCTGCCAATCTCCCCAGACCAAGCGATCACTCCAGCTCCTGATACTCACCAAGTCCCCTCTACCCTTCCTCACCAGAATCGCCACTTTCCCAAACCAAGCTGCGGCCCCATCCCATTCCCTAGTCCACTCCACTCTATTATCCTCATCCTCACACCTCACATCCTGTAGTAAAAAGAGGTCCACCTCCAATCCTTTAAGCCAAGTAAAAATGTTCTTATGCCATCCAGATCCCCTCAACCCATTCACATTCAAAGAGAAAATGGTAGTTGTACTGTTCATAGGAATAATGTTAGATAATGATCCCATTCTCTACAAGTCCACATTCTGCTCCTCCTGCACCAAGTCCAATTCAAGTTCAGTAGCTTGTTCCCTTTCCCCAGCTTCCTGTGCCTCCAGCCCTTCCAGAAGTTCTACCATTGCCCCATCTTCTCTCTCCTCAAAGTACTCCCTATACTCCAGACAAGCCTCTCTCCAGAACTGCAAACCATGACGCTCTGCCCAACAGTAGGCTGCCCTCTCACCTGCAACCACTGCCAGCTCCGCCTTCCTCACCTCATCGACCTCATAACCCTCCTCCTCTAGGAAGATCATAAGAATCTCCCCCCTCAGCGCCTCCACCACACCATCACTATGCAGAATCTGTTCCCAATGCTCCTCAGGTATTACTCACAGATCCACCTCTCCCAATGTATCCACTGCAAGGTTATCCATCACCTTGCTCATCCACAGCAAATTCCCCACCTCCTTCCCTCCTGGGGTCGCCAGCTGTCCTGCATCCAACATCGTGGTGTCCACACCTACACTGGCGGCCTCATCCCATCTCTCCTCAGGGACATCCACCAGCTCATCCTCACCAGCTGCCACTACCTGGCCCCCTTTCTCTACATCTGGGACCCCAAAGCACACCTACTGGGCCCCCTTCATCACTACATCCTCTGTTATCCTTCTCTTCACTGCCGGACTCCTCCTGATGAGAGGAGGGGGAGTGGCATCCAATTCCTGTTCCCAAACCTCAAATGTGCCATCGGTATAGGGGTCCTTGGCCAGTATCTTCTCAGCCTCTTTCTTGCCTACCTCCACCTCCCCTCCTCTATTACCAGTCCAGACACTGGCATCGATGCCCCCAGATACCTCAACTCCAACTACCTTCTTCTTCACCTCTGCTGTCATACTCGCCAGAAGCTCCCTCTGCCTCCTATGCCTCTGTGCCCACTCCCACTGCCCCTTATCCATGCAGATATGCTTCCCCTCCACAACCTCCAAATGCGTCAACTCCTCGAAGAGCTTCCAGGCCTTTGCCCTCTAGTCCACTGCACCACTCAACTCCTTCAGTGCCTCCAACAAGTCCTCCTCCTCCTCTTTGCTCCCCTTCACCCTTGATATCCTATAGATGATAGCACCCCACATCAACACCGAGGGCCAGTCACTCACCTTTCCCATGGCCTCCTGCCCTGCCAGCCTAATTCTGACATCCATGTCACCTGTCCTGATCGTCATCCCCTCCCATACCCTGAATCTGATATCCACAATGTCACCATACTTGGCCACTACCTCCTCAACCCTTCTCCTAGTCTAAACCTTTGTCACTGTCAGAACCCCTTTGACTAGCAGTTGTACCACCCTGGGGTCCCACCTGAGGCACCTCACCAAAGGGACCACCACTTCACCAACTACAACTCCAGTCTTCATCACCTCATCCAGTGGGCCTGTCTTCTCAAAGCCCACCTCCACCTCCTCCATCCCCTTCAGGAACTTTACCGAGGCTGCCTCAGCCACCTGCTGCAAGATAAGCCCCAGAACCATCCTGGCCATCACTGCCAAGCCTTGGAAGCGCAAGGTAGCCACGAACTCCAAAACTGACTTCTTGAGTACTGGTGCCATCACCAGTTCCATCACACCATCAGCCAGGTCCCCCTTCCAAATTGGTAGCCCCAGCCCCACTCCACCATCAGCTGTCACATCTCTTTTTTTTTCTTGATTCTCCATCATGTCTCCATCAGTAGTCCCTCCCCCAGCCACCACCCCTCCAAACCCTATGCTCATACCCCTAGCCTGGGGACCTCCCCCCCTCCCAAGGCTCGCCCTGCCCTTCCCCACAGCAGCACCAGCCCTGTTGCTAACCAGCCATCCACTCCCCTTCATCTTGTCAGCAAAGCTCGCTGAACCAGTCCTCCCTCCATTCCCACCAGACACCAACCCTCCTCCAGAACCCTCGCCACCCTTCGATCCTCCAAAGGCCCCCATCCCCAGGCCATAACCCCTCTCCACACTCTGCCAACTGAAGGCCCCAGGTCCATCTGACCCAGCACACCCATCAGAACTCTTGCGCGATGATATTTTTATAGTATCTTTTCTCTGAGTTGCATTGAAAACCGTTGCTTAAAGTTTGTATAATGTGAATTGTACCAGAGAAAGGTGATCTGTGTGAATTTCCTTACATCTATACTAGTAAATACTATCAATGATGAAGATAAGGTCCTGACCCTTATATGAGGTCTTTTCAAGATATATAATATAGTTGTCATCACTATAAGAGAATTAGACAAACTATCAAACTATAAGTATATTATTATAAGTCTTTTAAATAAGGAATTGAGGTTGGGCAACAATGATACCAATGATGGTGGTGATGAGAAAGTATTCTATAAAACACATAGATAAGGCAAACATTATCTAAATAAAAGATGAGAGTAAAGCCAATAGTTTAATAGTCAATGAGCCAAATTTAATAGTAAATACTTTTACTATAATAAGCATGGACATTATGAGTAAGATGGCAACTATAAGAAAAAGAAAAAGAGAAATCAAGATGAGTAATATAAATAGATAAATATTGTGGGTACTAATAATAATAAAGACAGCAGAGATGATAAAGGTCTATTCTTATAGAAGCAGTAACCTATCCATATACAGAGGGAGATATAGGAGCAAATTTGGGAAATACCTTTATACTGATGAAAAATATTAATATAAGTACTAGTGCCAATATGTGCAGCAAGGAGATCTGACTAATAGATTCTAGCTAGTATTCGTAACAAATTGAATCAAAGTCCAATTTGATTTGATTTAAATTGAATCAAAGGTCTAATTTGATTTAAGATTTGATTCCAACTCAATTTTTTGAAACATAATATCTTGATGAAAATATATCTAAAATTAATAATCTTTAGCTTATTAAATTCCTCTATATAGGAGGATTTTAACAAGCTAAAGATCAATAAATTTGAACATATTTCTAAAATAGAATTCAAATCAAACCCTCAATTTGATTTGAATTTGATTTCATTCAAACTTAATTTGAATTAAAAATTACCAATTCAATTCAATTTAAATGACTCTCAATTCAATTTAATTCAAATTGATTTGATTCATAATTCTATTTCTGAAAAGATTGTCAGAAAGCCTTATTTACTATATATCTATTATAAAAGCTAAAATCTGGTAGTATATAGTTCTATAATCTATATATAGATTTACTCCTTATTATCTATTCTAGGCTTATCTTATCAATGTGTTCTAAGTATTTATATCACATATATCAGAAATTCTCTCTGATCATAGTTGCAGAATATATAGATAATGTTCCACTTAGCATACTATTGATTATATATAGGTTCTCCTTTTTTGATATATTCATTAGCTCTATATTATTCTTTAGAATATTACTATTATACTGTTCAGATATAAATTTACTCCTTTATTTCCTCAAGCCATCATCTTACTTATCAAGAAGAGATACTTTTCTATATGTAATACATATAGTATATCTATAAAGATACCTAAATGTTTATCAATATTTCTATATAGGTATATATTGATATTACTCTTACCTTAGATATAAATTATATTATTATTACTTAGTTTAATAGGTATGGAGTATTCAAACTTCTTGTATATATATAGAGAATTACTTATAGTATATTGTCATATACTATATTATACTAGATAAAGCAAGCAGCTGATATTCTTGATCTGATATATATTGTAATATAGTGGACACTTATGTAACCTTAGAAGTATGTCAAATTTCTGTATCTTGAAAACTTGATCTTCTTTGACTCTATAGAGTCCTTGAGATATAGGAGTAGGTGAGTTTGAAGTATATCTGCTCACAGGCTTACTAGTTCCTTTGGTTTCTCTTTGCTTTGAACTATTTCAATCTGTAGTTTATTTACTCTAGATACTAGAGATATTTATATAAGTTTGCTAGTTATAAGGTGGCTAAGTTATGACTAAGTTATGAGTCACTTTTCACAAATATTAATCCTTGACATCTGTTAAATCTTTAATAATCATCAAGACTTTAACATCTGTGAATTCTTGACATTTGTAAAGAGTTTAACATTCATGAAAACTTTAATATTTGTGAAATGACTGCAATTTGTAAGGCTATACTATATCAGAAATTGGGTTCAGGTATTGCAATCAAATGTCTAATTTCCCTGATTCTTGTTCCTAATTCAGATCAACCATTATAATTTTCTCCTGAATAGGTGATTTGTCTCTAAAAAATCCTATTCACTCGAACTTCCAAACTTCTACAATCTGTATCTCCTTGTACTATACAATTTGTGTCATTATATTCTCCCAATGGTATCTTTTGATGTGTTCAAAATTGCCTGGAACTACTCTTTGGAAATGGGCTAGGGCTGTATCATCATCTTTGAATAGCTTATTAACTTATTTGGTAATTGTGATCTGAGAGTGAGAGAGCTGGCACTTTCTGATCCAGTCTTCTTTTCTTATTTCTGGCTGTAAATTCAGCAGCTGTTCTAACTTGAAGTATTCTTGAAGCTCTGTCTGATTCTGGTAGGCCTTGAAGTGTAAAATTTATGGCAGATATATCTATACTATATTTACTATATTTTGGATGTGTTAAAGGATTCCTCTATTGTAGATAGCTCAATAGTACACCATTGTCTTTCTATGGCTCATTGTGCAGTACTAGTAATTTTGAGAGCTGTGGCCATACTTCATTGACTAGCTATAATACTTCTTGAGTCAGTTTCAGTAAATGGTAGTAGAGATGATTGTGCCTGAGAGTTTTTATAGCCAAAAGGTAGTCTCTTTTATATGTTGCACAAGGTAAGGTCCTTTCCACTTAGGCTCCAGTTTTCATAATCATGAAGCTTCTACTATATTTGAATATATCAGAACTTTGTCCCCTATCTTGATAATCTCTAGAGACTTATGAACCTTTTCTACATTATTCTGTTGTAGTGCCTATACCTTGGTTATGTAATCCTTAGCCTTCTTCCTAATTTGGTAAAGTCTCTGTATTTCTCTATCTATATATTTCTATATAGTATCTCTATTGGACAATAGAGTTTCTTGAGAACCTTCTTCTCCAAACAACATTTCCCAAGGGGTGAAATGGGTGCTTTGTGATTGAATATCCCAGAGAGCAGATAATGCTATTGGCAGATAGTGATCTCAGTTTTCATAGTTATTACAGATCTTGGTGATAACATTTTTAAGGGTCTTGTTGGTCCTTTCTGTCTATCTATTTCTTTGAGGATGGTATGCTGTGGTCTGAATATACTGGATCTTATACTTCTTGTAGAGAACCTCAAAGAACTGGTTTACCAATTCTGTTCCTTTATCTGTAGTTACCTATGTTGGATTCTTGAACTGGCAGATGATTTCTTTGTGAAAGAAATTAGCAATTAACTATACATTGGCTTTCTTGAGGGGTCCTGCCTCTATCTATTTCGTGAAAGGTCTATGATGACAATAATATATTGGTTGCCAGTCAAAGTCAAGGGTAGAGGACCAATCACATCTATTGCAATATAGGCAAATGATACTAGTTTTATATGTGCTGATTCTGATATTTGATTTCATTGATTTTGTTTCTATTTCTGATATTTGTCACAGGTCTTGACAAATTGTCTAATATCTTCCTCCATTCCTGGTCACTATATTATTCTTCTTGCTTTATCATATGTGTTCATTCCTCCTAGATGGCCAAGTTCATATACTGATTTCATTAATTACTCCTTCTTATGTTCTGGTATAACTAGTAGCTTTTCTTTTTTCAATATTTCTCCATCAGTTTCAAATTGTTTCCATATTCTGTTAATAATCATTTGTGTCCATTCTTCCAGATGTTGGGGCATCTTTTGCTATCTCAGATAGGTGATCATTCTGTAGTAGAGCTCCTTATTCATAATTAATTTGCTGGTTGAGAGTTCTTCAGAGTGTCCTTGAGAGGGTATTTGCATTGGTATTGGTTTTTCCTAAGATATGATAGTTATGTCATATGCTTGCAACTTCATGGTCTATCTAGCATATATTCCTTTAGATTGCCTGATGGTCAGTAGCCAAGTGAGGGCTGAGTGATCTGTCTGAATGGTAAAGTGTCTTCCAGCAAGATAGTAGTGGAACTTTTCTACTGCTCAGATGACTATAAGACATTCCAACTTATAGGATTTATATTCTTTTTTAGCTCCTCAGATTCCTTGACTTAGGTATACAATGACATATACTACTTTGTCTTGCTTTTGAACTAGGACTGCTCTTAGTTCTTGGGCACTTGTATCTATCTATAGGATGAATTCTTGAGTCCAATCAGGTCTTCTGAGGATAGGTGCCTAGGTCAGTCTGACCTTAAGTTCTTTGAATACTTTTTATTGCCTGCCAGTTCATTAGAACTTGGTATTCTTCTTATTGTTTGTAGATTGGACCTGTGATGTTAGAGAATTCTCTGATGAATCAGCAGTAGTATGAGATAAGTCCCATGAAGGCTTGGGCTTCAGTAACTGTGCTGGGCCTTGGGTATACTGCTACTGCTTGAATCTTGAGAGGGTCTGTATATGTTCTATCTCAATTAATGATATGGCTAAGATAGTTAATTTCAATTTCCATGAATTTGTACTTCTTGGGCTTAATGTAAAGACTATGCTGTCTCAGCTTTTCTATCATCTGCTGGATATACTACAGATGTTACTCAGCTGTCTTACTGTAGATAATAACATTATCCACATAAACCAATATCTATCTTTCTATATCATAGTAGAAGATTTTGTTCATCATTCACTGGAAGCTTGTGGGGATATTGAACATTCTAAATAGCATTCACAGGTAGATATAGATTCTGTCTGGGGTGATGAAGTCTGATTTCTTGCTTGCTGTTTCTGTGAATCCAATTTGGTGGAATCCTGAGTATAGATCCAAGGTACTATAGTACTGTGCTTCATCTCTCAGAGTTATAAGAATGTCATTGATGAGGGTCAGTGGTTAGTGATCCTTCTTGGTAACTATATTGAGCTTTCTGTAATCAATGCAGAGTCTTGGGGTGAATTCTCCAGATTTTCTTCCTTTTTTTGGCACTAGTATAACTGGTGAAGACCAGGGGCTGCTGGTCTCCTTGATGATACCAGCTTCTTCCATCTGCTTAATTTCTTCTCTGAGCCACTCTTGGTAGACTGGTATAATAGATCTTGCCTTCTGGTAAATTGGTTTGGTATCTCCAATATCTATATTATGATAGTAGTGTGGAGTCTTTCCTTTGATATCCTTGAAGTCTGTGGAAAGAATATCCTCAAATTCATGAAGTATTTTCTTGAGCTTTGTCTTGAGTGGGAATTTATTTCCAATAGTATAGCTGTGCTTATTTATAGTTTCTTCCTTCTTGTACTTTAGCTTAGTGATCTTAGTATTAGCAAATACTCCTCTTCTTGTATATCTGAATTCTTTCCTTTCTCTTTCTGTTTTCTCCAACTTTTTGACTTTCATGTTCCTTGGCTGAAGGACTAGGAAGATCAACATCTGTACCAGTCAGTCCTTCTTCTTGATTGGAAATGGAATTGTAAGATTGTGGTTTCTGGTAATAAGTAGTATTTCTCCAATATAATCTGAATTGATGACTCCTCCTTCCATTGTGATTTCACTTCTAGCTAGACTGCTTCTTGTCTTGAGGATTCTGATATAGTCCTTTGGAATGGTTATCTCCAGACCAGTTGCAAGTAGGGTGGTTGTCTGAGGTTTAAGTACAGTTTCTCTACTGTGGCAATATCTATTCCAGCTGTGTTTTCTGACTTATATTCTGGTAAGACTGCATCAGGATGAATCTTGTGAATCTTGATCTTGATTTTCTCTTCTTCATCACTATCTTCAAGGAGAGCTGGTGGTTTATCATTTTCTTCTTTCATTTTATTTTCTTCTTTTACCTGTTTATTGAGAGTAGTGCTCTCAATAAATCGAATTGAGGTCCAATTTGATTTGAATCAATTTGAATTGAGGTCCAATTTGATTTGAATCAATTTGAATTGAGGTCCAATTTGATTTGAATCAATTTGAATTGAGGTCCAATTTGATTTGAATCAATTTGAATTGAGGTCCAATTTGATTTGAGGTCCGATTCAAACTCTATTTTTAGAAATTAAATAACTTGATGAATTCACATCCAGATTCAATGATCTTTAGCTTGTTAGATTTCTATTATATAGGGGAATCTAACAAGCTAAAGATCATTGTATTTGGGCGTGTATTAATTGAGTTATTACATTTCTAAAAATAGGTTTCAAATCAGACCCTCAATTCAATTCGAATTCAATTCAATTGGAACTCAATTCGAATTGAAAAATCCCCAATTCAATTTGATTCGAATGACCCTCAATTTGATTCGATTTGAATTGATTCAATTTATTTGGGAGCACTAATTGAGGGCTTTCTCTCTTCTTTAGTGATAGGTCTTCTTGATATTACCAGTGTACTGGTAATACTCATTGATATACTCTATGCAGTATATTTAGATTCTATATGGACAGACTCCTTATAGTGCATATCCTTCTATAATCTTCTTGTACTAGTCTTCTTTGCTCATCTATCTGATTTTCTTCTTCTTTTTCTGAGTTGTCACCATGTAGGCTTCCTCTTGTTCCCTCTCTTCTTTCTTTATCTCAGGCAGGACTCCTTTGTTGACATTGATGGGAATTTACATCTTCTGTCTGCAGTAGATGATCGGTATCTTCTGGGTATTCAGATCAATTATTGTCTTGACTTTGTGAAGCCATTGATTACTGATAAGAATGTCATAGTTGGTTACATTGGTCATGATTAAATCCACTAGAATGGTTGCCCCTCTGAACTTGATGGGGATATCTCAGATCTTTCCCAGAGGTGTAGCTCTTATACCATCTGTTGTAATGAATACCAATGTAATTATTTCTTCAACTTCTCAACCTAGGCAGTCTGCTGCTTTCTTACTGAGGAGGTATTCTTTTACTTCTATATCAATGATAGCCTAAAAGACTCTATCCTCAATTTGACAGATTGCATACACAGAGATTTTATGGTTATCTTTACTTTCTACTCCTAAGTCTTTTTGAATGTTGTTGGTCTTAGTTATCTTCCATCTTTGCTCCTTGGTTATTTCAGCAAGTCTATAACTTATTTGCTGTCTGAATGTAGGTATTTCTGCCAGCTGGCCAAAGGTTGTATTGAGCTTTTGTTGACTTAGGTTCTTGAAGATATCATACTTGAAGATCTTGATTTTGCAAAGCTTCTTCTCCTTTTCTCCTTTACTAGCTGGAGTAGTTCCTCAGATAATATCTTAAACAGCCTGTTCTAGCTCTATATATTGATCCATTTCTTCACCTTGACTTTCTGTAGCAGTCTTTATCTGCTTTTCTATAGAGTTCTTCTTGGGTCTCCCTGGTGGTCTCTTGTAGAGTTCTTTGCAGACATCCTTCTTAGTAGTCTGTACAGAATAGGCCTCTCATTCTTCTTTATCTGATTCTCCAATCTCCTTAAAGGTGATGGTATTAGTCTGTTCCTTATTTTGAGTAGTATTGCTTGGCTATATCTTATACTTAGAATAACTCATATATTCATATAAGTAGTGGCCTTCTTCTCCATAGGTGTAGCAGGTACTTCTCTTCTTGTCTGAGGTGGTAGCGAATTTCAGAACTAGGCAGCAGTCTCTTCCTTTAATTTCCTTTACCACATCTCCTAGGTAGGCTGTCATTTTAGCAAACTTCTTGCCAAGTCCCTCTATGGGGTCACTATTTCTTTATTGCTCGGTTAGGGTGTGTTTTTGATTGATCACTGCGGTAGAGATCATGCTGATTGCCTTGGGTGCCTCAATTCTGACTCAAGTGACTCTCTCTATTTATAGTCTTATAGATATCTGGCTATCCAGTATTACTGAGTATAGGAGACCTTCTGTATTAGATCCAAGACTATTGGTAATAAGCAGATAGCCAGAGCTATTTCTGGGTAGATTCTTTTCATAAAGATTGCTTTGGCTACTTGATCTCTGATAGTGGTAGCATAATCTGCAAGGATTATCTGATATCAGATTCTGGTGTAGAATGTGTTTGGATTCTCACTTATGCCTTAATATATTGTATTGAGCTGATCCTTCAGTACCTGCTTGATCTTGTCTATATAGTATATAGCTTAGAGCCAGGTCTTCTATACTGCTAGCATAGTATCATCATCATTTCCTATATAGGTTGTGGCTGTGAATACTGCTCTTGCTGGTCCTCAGAGACTAAAGAGTATGAGGGTTACTTACTGTCTTGCTGTCAGACCTCTTACAGCAGCATATTGCTCGAAATCATCAATACAGATGATGATTGACTTGTCTGAAGTATAACTGTGGAATACTGGTGGTCTCATATCTATCTTGTCTGGATATCTCAGTTGTATAGTTGTTTGGGTAGTAGTGGTTATTCATTGTTTAGCTTAATAGTGAGAGATTCATCTTGAATCATCAGTCAATGGGCACTAAGTTGTAATATAGCAGATGCTTAACCTTGGAAGTATGTCAGATTTCTGTATCTTAAAAACTTGATCTTCTTTGACTCTGCAGAGTTCTTAGAATGCAGGAGTGGATAAGGTCAAAGTGTATCTGCCTACAGGCTTACTAGTTCCTTTGCTTTCTCTTTGCTTTGAACTATTTTAATCTGAGGTTTATTCACTTTAGATACTGCAGTACTATTATGCCTCAGATTTCAATCATATCTAGTAATCCCTAATCCCCAGTCCCACTGCTCTCCAACCCAGAATCCTAGAGTCAATGTCTATCCTCTATATCTCTGAGAGGGAGATCTCACTTAGTAAGAAAATATTCAGCTGCCAATGTCCAGGCCCCTCCCCACCTCTCTCCAAAACACCCCCCTCTTAATAGGCCCCAGTGATCTGAATATGAACACCAAACAGTCTTAAAAGTCCTCCAAATATCAGCTCCCCAGCAATCTACAGTCAATATCCAGTCAATCATCAAGTTTAGTCCTGCCACTCAGTGAGTAAAGACTCTGCAATCCCCCCAACCAAGTCTCTCTACATTTACTAGAGAGCTCAAATATTCAATCTCCTCCCAGGCTTCTATATTCCCACTCTTGTCTATCATCTCCCCACTCTGTAAGTTCTGTCTATCCTTTTATCATGTATCATATTAAAGTCTCTTTCTAGACAATCAATCCCTGCCTCAATTAATGCTCCAGACTCTCATAGCCCTTTGATCTATTCCACTCTCTCCTGCCTTTCTGCCAGACAATAACATGACTCAATCCTCAAAGACCCTCCTCCAAACTCCCCACACTACTCTGCTCTCCCAATGTCCAATGTTGCCAATGTCCCCCTTCTCCTTTCTAATCAGAATACCTACTCATCCTCTCCAAACAGCTACATTACCTCATTCCTTTATCTAAATCTGACCATTTAAGTTCTCATCACACCCCACATTCTACAGTAAGAACAAGTCAGCATTCAACCCCTTCAGCCATTTAAAGATATTCTGCCACCTCACTGCCCCTTATAGCCCATTGACATTTAGAGATAAGATTCTAGTTGTACTATTCATAAAGCCATCTACTCTACAATTCCATACTTACCATATCCTTAGAAATATCCATATTTCTCTCTACCACTAGTTCATCTGCCTCCCCCTATTGAGCCTCCAATGCTTTTAAGATCTCCTGATAATCTACACTATCCACAGCCTCCATCTCTATATAGTACTTTGCACACACTACCTGCTACTTTGCTAGTTCTTTTCTTGGGCCCCATATATACATGGTTCTGTCATTTACAATTAACTACAGTGTCTCCTCTCTAGCATCATCTACCTGATAAGCCTTGGCCTCCAACAATGCTGCCATTATCTCATCTCTGAGGTTCTATGACACCTCTTCTCCAAATAAGATTTTATCTCAGTATCTCCCACTTAGTACTCAGAAATCCTCTCCTCCTAGCTCTTTAGCTACTATATTCTCCAGTATCTTCTACAGCCATTTCTCCTTAAGCTTGGCCTCTGCCACTCTCTGGGCCACTCCCATCCCCCCTTCTACCTACTCCCTCTTGGCATTCCTCCTTAATGACTCATCCCAACCCTCCTCTAGAATATTCTGCAATTCATCATCACCTCCAACCCCACCTGGCACTCTATATTGAGGGTCCTCCCCCCCTGCTATCTCCATATCCTCTACAACAATACTAAGCACTGCACTCTTTCCCTCTCCTGAGACCCACTTAAGAAGCACCAGCCAGTCTCTGTATTCTCTCTATCTGCCAACTACATCCTGATGTCCACATCTCCTGTCCAGAACTTGGTATCTTCCCTGACCTTGAACTCAATATCCATAATCTCTCCATACTCCTTAACAGCCTCTGCAATCAGCCCCTTAGCCATCTTCTTTGACACCATAGGAATATCCAGTACCATCAGTTATACTACTTGGGAATTCCAGTATAAGCACTAGGCCATAGGGATCACTATCACCCCCACTACTACTTCCCTCTTCATTGCCTCCAGCAGTGCCTCTTTCTTCTTAAAGCCTACCTCTACCCCTTTCAGATCTTTCAAAAACTTCACTAATATGGCTTCCTTTCCTCCTGGACCAGAAGCCTCAGAATAATTCTCACTGTTACTGCCAAGCCTCTGAAACACAATATGATGGCAAATTCCAACCATAATTTCTTGAGAAATAGTGCTATCATCAGGCCTATCACATTATCTACTGGGTCTTCAGACCTCATGCCCACCCTCTGCCCAGCTCTCTCATTAACTGTTACATCTGAATTTTTCTCAGATTAGTATTCTTCTTACCATTAGCAGTCTCACTCCTCTCAGTTACTATACTCTCAGCCCTGCTACTCTTGCTACTATGGGCCACTCTCACAGCATCTATAACCCTCACCATCTTCTTGCTCTTTCTCAGTCAGCCCTCTAGTTTTATTATTGATTGACCTCTCTTTATCTTGTCTACAAAACTCATTCTCTCAGTCTCCTGTCCCCCAGCACTGCTTCCCTCCTTCTATATTCTCTTGCCAGCAAGTCTCTTATGCTTCTCCCCAAGTCATAACTTCTCTTTACATACTACCAGTCAAATGCACTAAAGCCACTCTGCTCAATATGTACCTCAGAATACTCATTGGTCACTATGTTACTAGGTATTACTTCTTCAAAAATGAAGTCTCAATTATTGCTAGAAGTCTGTATAACCCAAATATTACTAGAGAGACATCATATATTACAGAAGGAAAACTTTAATCTTCTATAACTTAAGCCTATAGATCTCAATCATATTGCTATATCAGCTTATAGTTCTAGTTAAGTATAGTCAAGATGTCTAGTCTGAAAAGCTTTGGACCCCCCAATAATCTTCAATAATTTGAGCCTAACTTCATATATTACTAAGAGTTACATACTGAGAGTAAATACCTACTATCTAACTGCTCCATACCAATCAGCCCTACTGATATAGCACTCATATCAGTCTTAATGACTTTACTAGCCTAGTACTCTACTAGTTCACCATAATCATCAATCCTCCTATCTTTAATGATTATCTCTTCTTCTATTCTGAAACTATCTGAAAAGTATTTATTTATATCAGAACTATACTTGCTGAGAAGTTGGTCAAAGCTCAGAGAGCCCTATCATAGGCATTAAGTATCTGCAGATAACCTATACTGGTACTTGACATCAAGGTCAGCTGACTCTTTATATAGCCTATAATATACTGAGATGATGTCATTTTTGTTAATAACAAAAGAAATAAGGCACTATACCAAAACAAATATATATATCTTAGATATAGCTAGAGGTATCAAAAACTGTAAAAAAGTAGAGAAAGTATCAATCTAATATCAAAAAAGGAGCACCTTATCACTATTATCTCCCTTTCACTATCTTACAATAGGTACAACAAACTAATCTAGGATAAAAGGAGTAAAAGTTATAGAAAACTATCTTGGAACATTATCTACTAATATATTATAACCAGTATAATAGTAGAAGAAGATATGATAATCAGATATCTACTATAATATACCTAGCTCAATAGATAAATTATAAGGTTGAGGATTAATATAGTTTGGCTTGAGCCTCTAGTTACTTTGTTAAAAAGTAACAGAATATTTAATAATTTCTGATAATAGTGTTTAGTAGTATAATAGCCAAATCTGGAAATGGTGGTCAATTTGTATATCAATTTCCTTATTAGGATGGTTCTTAAGTATGAGAAATGATTTGTGTAATATAGATAGTATGATAATTTAGTAGTTTTCTTATACAATTCTGTATGACAATCTTCTGTATAGTGTGATGATCTCTATGTAGCACCACAATCTCCAAAAGTATGTAATTTCTGTATAATAATCTTGGCAGTATTTCTTATTCAGATTTGGCAGATAACTTGATTTGGTAGAAAATTTGGATAACTCAGTTTTTGGTGCAGATTCTGCTGAATTGGTAAACTAATTAAATAACTTAGATAACTTGGGTAGATAATTTGAATAACTCAGATAGATTATTGAGTAAGTTACATCAAAGACTGGCTTTATTTATATGAGGATCTATCAGATAGACTGGCTCTACTGTAAAGTTATATCAGAAGACTGGCTTATAGCAAGATTTCTATAGCAGGCTCTCTGAGAATTAACTCAGATGTTGTGGATTCTTTCAAAATCAGAAGACTTTTTAAATAACTCAGATAACTTAAATAATAACTTGAATAATAGATTATTCTCTTGGCAAAGTTATGTCAAAGACTGGTTTTGTTTGTATGAAGTTATATTGATAATAAAGTTGTATCAAGATAGACTGGCTTTGTGGCAAGAGACAGATTTTTAGATTCTTTAGACTTATCTGGCAAGTAGACCAAAATATGGCAGATTTCTCAAAAGTAGCAGCTCTTTCTTGAGTGGTAGATTTCTCAAATGTGAAAATAGATTAAAATATAAAATTAATAACAACTAATTGGTAAGTTACTGATAGAGTATATATTTAATTGCTAACATACAATGAGTACTCCATTACTGAACAAATATCTAAAAAGTAATTTATTATATATTCAACTTATCCTTTATATAGGTTTCAGTAAATATCTCAAATTATACAATTCTATATAATTAATACTCCAAATGAAAATACAATGAACATCTATATATACAATTGTCTAAAAAAATAGAAATAAAAATATTTTTCACAACTCTTACTGAATCTGTCATACTTTACTAGCTTACATATATATTACTAAACTATTGGTACTTAACCAACTCTGTAACTATTACCAAGCAAATAAGATAATAACTATCACATATGCTGTAGTTACTTAAGATACTACTTATTATACCTATAATTTAGACTTTCTCTCTCTGTACCGGTTTCTGTTCCAGACATTTCCTCATCACTAGGTCTAGTTTAAGACACCAGTTCCAGATAATTTTATACCTCAAACTCTACCAGAATTAAGTATTTAAAACCTAATAATCCAATTTACTGGCCCTTCCTATATACTATAGCAATGGCTGCCCTGATAGTCTCTCTTATATATATTCTTTTTTAATATATATATGATAGCCCCAACCTCAACAAATATTCCAATACAGGTATCTGTTATCATTTACAAAACTTTCTGAATCTACAACTTGGGAAAGCTTATCATCCATCCTTATATCTCTATCCCCTCTAAGCAGATATTTGGATATTTATATTCCATAATTTTCCTGACTATTACTATTATGCTTACTCTATACCATATTATTTATATAGGCTTTTTTGAACTTTTGGATATTATAGTGATAAAGAAAGGTTCTGCTATACCTTTCTCTGGTAATATTCAGATTATACAAACTTCTGGCAATACTCAAGACTTTGTTTTTGAAAAAAAGATACTGGTAATATGGCAACTGATGAGTATTCTGAGGTATATGCTGGACAGGGTGGCCCTAGTGCATTTGACTGGCAGTATATAGAGAGGAGTTATGGCTTAGAGGAAAGTATGAGGGGCTTGCTGGCTGGAGAATATGGAAGGGAAGGAGGCAGTATTGAAGGACAGGAGATGGAAAGGATGAGCTTCATGGATATTTTTTTTTTTTTTTTTTTTTAACGG
>RBNI01002180.1:0-19389 GCA_003990745.1 Jimgerdemannia flammicorona | reverse complement strand
ATATTCTTCAGGATGCTTGTGCTGTGGTCACAATGACTCACAGTTGGTCATCGTTACTCATCTCGTATGCCGTATGATCTTCTCGTGCTCCAATCTGGTGGCTTTGCAAGGAAAGGCTGTCTCCTGTGCTGATGTCATTATTCTGGGGTCACCGTTACATTATAGATAGTAATACTATCTTTCTGGCCTCATCATCTGGTCTATTGTCAGTAGTTTTCTTTCTAATAATATTTACTTCTTAGATAGTAACCTAGCTTATACTGCTGTTAATTTCAACTAATATAGTCTCTAAACTCTTTTAATAATAAGTTATCTACTACTTTATTTATTTCTAATACTATATTATATCAAAACTAAATTCTATCAGAGCTGTTGACTCTGCTTAAAGTAAGAGAATACTAAATTCTAATAAAATAGATAGATAATACTCTGTTATTATATGTATCTGAGTAATTAGAGAAAATCTAATTTCTATCTACTGGACTATGATTTTGACTTATTGTTCTAGCTAGAGGCTATCTTTAATATTTGGAGTATACTGCTATCTTTAGGTATCACTTAAGCAGTCTCTTATATAGTATATAATATATATAGCTATTGATACATATTATTTTTGTCATTAAGATAATTAATAACTTCTATAACTAGATAGCTCTTTAATAGTTTAATCTGTAAGTTTGTATACTTAAGATATCTTTCACAAAGCTCAATATTGACAACTCTGATATCATCTAGTATATGTTCAACTCTATAGTTAGCTAGTTTATATTAATACTACTTATCTATCAATTGGTATATTAGTTTATATAGATAACAATCTCTTCAACAAAAGGTCTCAGAATAACTTCAGCATATCTTCTCTTATACTTTCAGTATAGAGTACAAGGGTATACATCAATCTTCTATACTTAAATTCCACTTCTATAATCTATGTTCACTATTAAACTAGAAGATACACTTACCTCTAATAGTATAGTTAGCTCTATCTTATATAATTATAATAATATAGATTATTATAGCAACTGTAGTCACTCCTATATCTATCTCTTCTACTATAGCTCTCATACAGATATAGAGTATACTACTCACCACAGCTAATCTTATAACTCTACCCAAACTCAACTCTCTAGTAAGTCTATACTATCTTGCTAAGTAATAGTAGGTACTCTATATATATCTAGATTAATCTCTCATTTAGTATTATTTAGCAGACTTATACTATAGCTATTTTCTATAGCAACTATTTCTATTTAGAGCTTTATATTAATTATATATCTAATAACTTAGTCTTAGCTTATAGATATCATAAAGTTCTCTTATTTAATATTCTTATAGAACTTTAAGCAGATTGCTATCTAGGGTATTTTTTATTCCTCTTAGTACTATCTACTGAGTTTTGTTTTTTCTACAATATACTCTTAAGTATTGTACCAAAGAAAAACTCTATCAAACTTCATACTATTCAATATCTATCCTTTTCAGAGAGAGTTTTAGTTAATAATAATATTAACTTTAAGAAGTTCTCTATTCAATACTAGTTTATCCAGTCAGTTATCTATCTACTCTTAGTATTGAGCTCTTCAGCTCTCTTTTAGAAGACTGATATTGCCAAAGCCTTTTATATGATTTCTATGTATCAGTTAGACTAGACCATATAAGATATTTACTAACTCAGTCTCTTCTTTCTCAATATATTCCTTCTATTTAGACTATACTCAGTATTATTTATATTTATATTACTGATAAACTTATTTATATAGATCTATATTTAGTAGTACAATCTTTTCAATTTAGATTACTTTATAGATAACTTTATTTATATTATCTCCCTCTCTACTATATACTCTACATACTTGTAATTTTACTTAATTATTATCTACTTTAGTCTTTTTCTTAAAGTAATTAAGAATATATCTTCTATACTAATTATTGAGTATATGGGCTCCTCTCTTGATATCTCTAATATAACAATCAGCCTTCTATTTAAAAAATATATATATATTCTCTCCTTACTAGTAGACTGACTTACTCTATCTTTCCACACTTATTAGCTATATTCTTGATCTTACCATAAGGCCTAATCTCTGCTGAGATATCTTATATATATTATCTATAATAATATATCTTCACTATTATGATAATTGTACCCTTTAAGTTAATGAGCCTTATTATTAATAACTTAAAGATACTTATATCTGATATTTTTAGCTTAAGGAAGTGACTATCTTAATATCTGAGTACTATTTGTTATACTTCTAATTGATCTAGTTTCTTTCTAATAGACTTGGATAACAATTTAGCAATTATGGACTTTAATTCTTTAAAGTCTAAGTCCTTTATAGTATATCTCTTTTAGATATAGTCTGGTTCTGAGAATTATATTTATATTTTTCAGAGTTCAAGTATTTATAGAATTCAAGATATCTAATTTTATATATTGTCTTTTAATCTAAGATTATTTAGAGACTTAAGTCTTAATTACTCCTTTTATGACTAACTATTGACTAAAAGATATAAGATAAAAAGTTACTAGAAATAATATAAAAGTTATACTATAATAGTGTTATCATAAAGTCATAATGATACTATAATAATATTATTTCTATATATAAACTATAAAGTAATTATTCTAGATTTTGATAGAGACTTATAATGTAGTATTTTATTATATTATGTAATAGTAATGAACTTCTGTATAAGATGTTAGAGGTCTTTTATCTATCTCTATACTAGATGAGAAATAGATTAACTCTTCTAAGCTAGCTTCTAATCTTATGATCTTAGATAATATAGAAGATCAGTCAGAGACTAGTCTAATATTAGAGGAGACAGGATAGTCAGATAGCCAGATACTAATAGAGATGGAGACTTGTGCAATTGATCCTTGAAAGAGATTAATAAAAAAGTTAAATATCTCATTCTTATAAGACCAAATATTCTCATTATAGTGATCTTGAAGGTTAAAGTCATTTGTAAGATCTAACTCTATTTGTATAGTATGGATATCATTAAAGATGCCAATTTCAATAAGAGTTATCTCTTATATGCCACTAATAGCAAAGAGTATTTTCCTGAATAATTGGTAAGTATAGAGTAAAATATACTATCTAAATATAAAGACATTATATTCATCTAATATTTCTGAAGTTTTTATATTACTTCTGATAATAAGTCTACTTATTTGATAGTTTCTTAATATTATAAAGTATCTGATAACCTATTGTATTCTAGATACAACTTTATCAGTAGCTTGTAGATACTGCTTAAGATTATAGGTATTGTTATATAGTAGTCACTGAGTCCTTCAAATATACCAGATTCTCTTCAAGGTATATCTCTTAGACTAACTCAAGTTTGTTATAAGCAAGTTCTTATTGGAGTGCCTTCCCAAGATCTTATAGTCCTCAAACTTCTTATCTTTAACTGTCTTATTATCTCTTAGATTGCTTGCAAAGAAGTATATGTAAGTAATCCAGAACTAGAACTGACTTTATTTCAGAGGAAATAAGAGGAGTATTTATATAAATATAATTCAATGGTTGCTAAGATATAAAGCTAAATATAAATTCCAATAACTAAAATAAAATGCCAGGACAGGAAAAACTGCTAAGTTCCAGGGTCGGTACTGATAGTTGTACAGGTTTAGGATACTGGTATAATTTGGTATTACATCAGAATACCAGTGCTAGCATTATTCAGTATTATATTAGAATGTCAGTGCTGACATTATTCAGTGTTATATTAGAATATCAGTGCTGGCATTATTCAGTGTAACCAAGGAACTTAGAGCAGAATGTTCAAGACCATAGGGGCTTCATTATCAGAGGTCAGAATGTCTTCAAAGGAGATGAGATCTGCAAATTTGTCATCATCACATAGATCACATGTTTTGCGTACTTTACATGCTTTGTCACATGTCTCACATATGTTGCATGGAATAATGTCATCACCGATGACATCATCATGTTTAGCAGCAGAGAAATCAGAGGCTCTCCAATCTATGAGGTTCTCTTCTACAAAATAGGGAACAAATGTTAGGTCTTGAGAGAGTCTAACCTGGATGCTTGGGCCTTGGAATACTGAGATCAATCCTTATAGGAATTGGTCTGGGTTGTCCTGAAGGATGGGATGCCAGATGTCTTCTACTTCATCACTATTGAGAGTGATAGTAGACTGGGCTTCTGTAGCCACCCTAGCTTCTAGTGTATTGATATAGCAGGATGTCAGATCTCTAAAATCTGAGACTCTAATATACTCCAAGTTGGGGATCGACTATGATGTATGCCTGAAAATCTGATGGATCTTCTTAGCTATTCTTATTTTGTGTATATCTATGGAAGTGGCATCTTGTAGCTCTTGAGTGCTGGCCTGTGAGAACTCCTAGTAGAGGAGGTTTCCTATTTTGTACTCCTATCACATTTGGAGGCATTCAGTAGCAATAGTGATCCTTGTTTCCATTTTACAACAGTAGAGGATATAGTGATAAGAGTTACCAGTATCCAGGTTGACACTAGGAGTTCTTCTTGAGCAGATTCTCATGGCTCTTCTGATGTCTTGGAATATCCTTTCTTCAACTGAGGTACCTTGGTGGTTCCTTGATCTTGAGGTTTGGCGAGCAGTAGGCATTTCATTTGTAGTAAGTCTTTGAGCTATTTTGGGATTGGTGGGTCTTATAGGTTGCTGCTACTGTAGTTCCTTAATCCTTTTTTTATATTCCTCAAGATATCTGAACTGTGGTCACAATGACTCATAGTTGGTCATCATTGCTCATCTCATATATCATATGATCTTCTTGTGCTCTGATCTGGTGGCTTGTAAGGAAAGACTGTCTCCTATACTGATGTCATCATTCTGGGGTCACTATTACATCTTCCTCCTGAATAAGGATCCTCTTGAGCATCCTTATTCATTGGTCCAGTCCTGAAAAATTTGCTGATTCTATAACCTTTGGAAAGGGGTCAAAAAGTGGTGTTTATGGGCTGGTATCTTCCCTATGTATTTTGGCATGATAGTGAAGGGTTGCTCCCTTCATATAGAGCAAGGGCCTGATTCTGATCTTGACTAATCAGTTGATAGTTTGAACTCCTCTAGCTTCGAAAGTCTCATGAATGAGTAGTTGCTGGTACTGTATCTCTTAGAGAATAGTCCAGACAGATAGCCTACTAGTCACAGGACATACTGTTATGATTCATGGACTTGAACCTCACAGGCAGTCATCATGTTTTACTTCTCTTGTATAGGTTCATAGTACTTCTTGAGTCTGTTTCTATGTACCATGGTAGGCAGTATAGTCCCTGAGATTTTTCTAAGCCAGAAGATAGTTCTCTTGATATCTTGTACATAGAAGGATCCTTCCCATTTGGGCTCCAGTTTTCCTGACCATGAGGCTTCTATTATATTTTGATATAGTAGAACCTTTTCTCCGATTTGGATGAGTTCTAAGGTCTTGTGATTCTTTTCTATATTCTTTTTTGTCAGTACTTGTGACTTGATAATATAATCTTCAGCCTTCTTCCTAATTTGGTATAGTCTCTGGATTTCTGCATCAACCTGTCTCCAAGTTAGGTCTAGATTTGTGGCTGAAGTTCCATTAGAATCTTCTTTTCTAAAGAGCAGTTCTCTTGGGGTAAAGTGTGTGCTCTGTAATCATATATCACATAGGATAGAGAAGGCAGTTGGGAGATAATTATCCCAATTCTCATATGTCTCTGAGATCTTCACCAGGATGTTCTTGAGGGTCTTGTTGGTTCTCTCTGTCTGTCCATTTCCTTGAGGGTGGTACACAGTGGTCTTGATGTGCTGAATCTTATATTTCTGATATATTATCTCGTAGAATCTATTGACAAATTCTGTCTCATGGTCTGTTGTGATTTGCTTTGATGTCTTGCAGTAGCAGATGATTTCTCAGTATAGGAAGTCAGCTATAGAGAGGGCGTTGGCTTCTTGTAATACTTCTGCTTCTATCTATTTGATAAAGAGATCTATAATAACTATAATATAGTGGTTTCCTGATAGTGTTACTGATAGTGGCCTAATGATATCTATTGCAATGTGGTGGAAAAAGATAGACTCAATTCTTGATGACCCAGGTGCCTAGTCTTGCTGATCTTATTTCTGTTTTTAGCACTTATTGCACCCTTTGACAAATTGGCACAGGTCTTCTTCTATTTTAGGCTACTACATGGTTCTTCTTGCCTTATTATATGTGTTGGTTCCTCCTAGATGTCCTTGCTCATGTACTTCCTTCATAACTTGATACTTCTTATATTCAGATATTACTAGCTTTCCTCCTTTTCTGAGTGTAGTGTTGTCTAGTTCAAACTGTTTCTAAGTCCAGTTGATGATGGTGATTGTCCAGAGTTTGAGGTGGTTGGACATCTTCCACTACCCAAGATAGCTGGTTAATCCATAGTATAGCTCCTTATTCATGTTGAATAGTCTTAATGGAGGTGTTTTGGAGTATTCTTGAGAGTGTATCAGTATTGGTATTAGTTCTTCCTGAGCAGTGCTTGATAGTATAGTTATACTCTTGCAGCCTGTAGATCCATCTGACATATATTCCTTTGGGGTTCAGAGTGTGGAATAGCCAGGTAAGAGCAGAATGATCTGTTTGAATGGTGAAGTATTTCCCAGCTAGATAGTAGTGAAACTTGTCTACTGCTAAGACTACTGCTAAGCATTCAAGCTTGTATGACTCATAGTTCTGTTCTGCTCCATAGGTAATAGGAGATGACATATTCATGTCCATCTTTCTTCTAAGCTAGGACTGCTTCAAGTCCTATAGTACTCGCATCTATCTGCAGGATGAATTCTAGGTTCCAATCTGGTCTTCTGAGAATAGGTGCTTAGGTCAACCTGGTCTTGAGTTTATTGAAGATTTCTTGGTGTTCCTTGGTTCATTCAAATTTGGTTTCCTTCTTCAGTAGCTTGTAGATAGGTGCTGCAATGTTGGAGTATCCTTTAATGAATCTTCTGTAGTAACTGGTCAGTCCAAGGAAGGCATGGACTTCTGTTGTTGTTCTGGGTCTCGGATAGGCTGCAACAGCCTCAATCTTTATAGAGTCTGTGTGGATTCCAGTCTGGTTGATGAGGTGTCCTAGATAGGTGATTTCCTGGACTGCAAACTTGCATTTCTTGGGTTTGATGTAGAGGCCATGCTCCTTGAGCTTCTTGAGGGCTAGCTGTATGTGATTGACATATTCCCATGTGGTGTTGCTAAATATGATCACATTATCAACATAGACAAAGAGCCATTTTCCAATCTCATTGCTGAAGACTCTGTTCATCATTCACTGAAAACTTGCTGGGGCATTGCACATTCCAAATAGCATTTGCAGGTAGATATGTGGTGTTAGGTGTGATGAAGGCTGATTTCTCACTGGCATCTTGAGTGAGACCAATCTGATGGAAGCCTGAGAACAGATCCAAGGTGGTGTTGTATTTGGCTTCACTTCCAAGAGTGGTAAGGATTTCTTGAATATTTGGCAAGAGCTGCCTATTCTTCTTGGTGATGGCATTGAGCTTTCTGTAGTCAATACAGAGTCTTAGCACAAACTCTCCAGACTTGCTTCCTTTCTTTGGGGCAAGGACAATGGGTGAAGCCCAGGGGCTGATAGCTTGCTTGATGATTCTGGCTTCTTTCATTTCCTTGAGTTCTACTCACAGCCATTCTCTATAGGCAGGTGGTATGGGTCTGGCTTTCTGGTAGATGGGCTTGGTATCACCAGTGTCAACTTTGTGATAATACTTGGGTTCTTGATTGTGGATATCCCTGAAGTCTGTAGCAAGTACTCCTTCATTCTGGTACAGGATCTTGAGAAGTTGTTCTTCCAGAGGAAAGTTTTCTCCAATGGTATATGTGTGCTTATTCTGGTCCTTGTCTTTTTTGTGCTCAAGTTCAGTAATCTTGATAGTGGCATAGACTCCTCTTCCAGTGGATCCAAAGCCTTGTTCTCCTCTCTTAGTCTTGATGAGTTTGATGGCTTCAATGATCTTGGCTTTGGGGTGAAACTTCTTGACCTTGAGGGTGATGTCTGATTCTTATTCCTCCTCATTGTCACTATCAGCTTAAAGCTCTGGGGGCTGGTCATCTTCTTCGGCTTTTCTTTTTGCTTTAGTGGCTTCTTGCTCATGTTTCTGTTAGCAGATTTTCCTGACTTCACTGATACAGGACCAGCAGTCATTCAGGTGTTCAGAGCAGTACATCCTAGTACCATGGGGGCATCTTCCTTGAGGGATATAGCCATTGATGATCTTATTGTACCACTGCTCATCTGTGAGCTTGGGTGTCTTATTCTTATTCTTATTCACTGAATGTATGAAGACCTCTATGTCCTCTTCATCTCCTTCCTCCATGTCTGGTAGAACTCCTTTGTGGACATTGATAGAGACTTATACCTTTCTTTCTCTATAGTTGATCTGCATCTTCTGGATATTGAGGTCAATGATGGCCTTGGCCTTGTGAAGCCATTGGTTGCCAATGAGGATGTCATAGTTAGTAGCGCTTATAACAATTACATCTACTGGGATGGTAGCTCCTCCTATCTTTATGGGGACTTCTCGGATTTTTCCAAGGGGAGTAGCTCATGTACCATCTGCTATAATATAGACCATCTTGGTGGACTCTTCAATATTCCAACCTAGGAAGTTGATTGCCTTCTTACTCATGAGGTATCCTCCAGTACTAGTATCAATGATGATATCAAAGATATAGTCTTCAATCTGACATAGAGTATAGGCTGATATCTTGCGCTGGTCTTTAGATTCTTTACCTAAGTTTTTGGATTCTTCCTGTACATTGTGAGCTTCTACAATCTTGTACTCTTGATTCTTGGCAGTAGTTGTAAGTCCTACTCTCAACTACTGTCTGAAGGCAGGGACTCTGGCTAGCTGTCCAAAAGTAGCATTGACCTTCTGTTCCTTGAGGTCCTTGTAGATATCATACTGGTGGATCTTGGTCTTGCACAGCTTCTGTTTCTTCTTGCTTTTACTTTCTCCTGAGACTGGAGTAGTGTTTTCAATGATTTGGCAGGCAGCTTCATCTAACTCCATGTCTTGATCAATCTCCTTAGGTTGAGTCTTACTTTGAATGGTAACAGCTGGAGTCTTCTTTGGTCTTCCAACTGGCTTACTGTTGCTCTTCTTGTCATAGGGCTTGGACCAGGTTCTGGTACCTTCAGTAGCAGGGTAGAATTCAAGCTCCTCATAGTATTCTTTGTCATCAGTGTCACCAATCTCCTCAATGACTACTGTATTGGTTTGTTCTCTGGTTCTGCTAGTATTGCTTGATTGGGCTTTACATCTTGTTTCAGTTATGCAATTCTTACATAGTGGTCTTCTTCTCCACATCTAAAGTATGTAATATTGCATTCTTTTATAGCAGCTGCAAATCTCTATATTGGTCTTCTGTTGGCACTTTGGACTTCTCTAATAACATCACCAAGATGTACAGTCATCTTGGCAAACTGCTTGGCAAGTTCCTCCACTGGGTCAGCTTTGGCTGTTTTGGGGGTAGGTGGGATTGATTGTCTGTTTACAACTATAGCAGGTATAATACTGGTTGGCTTTGATGGCTCTATCTTGATACCAGTTATTTTCTCTATTGAGTGTTTGGCAGAGTGTCTGGTAGTCCAATATCTCTATACAAAGACCACTTTCTGATCAAGAGTCAGTGTAGCTGGGGTAGACCAGATTGCTAGGGCAATTTCAGGATGAACTCCTTTGAGGAAGATTGAATCTGCTATTTGTTCCTTGAGGGCATCATCATAGCCAGCTAAGACAATCTGGTGATAGATTCAGATATAGAATAAGTTGGGATCTTCACTAAGTCTTTGACAGATAGTATTGAGTTGATTCTTGAGAGCTTGCTTGATCTCTTCAGTATAGTATATTGTTCTAAGAAAGGCCTTCATGTTGGCAAGTTTGGCTGCACTATTATCGGTAATAGTAGCTGCATTAAACTTATCTCTAACAGGTCCTCTGAGGCTGACTGGTAGAAGAGCCAATTGTGTATCTACACCAAGGGCTCATATGGTGGCAAATTGTTCAAAGTCTTCAATAAAGGTCAGGATTGACTCTTCAGTAGTATATTCATAGAATGTGGGAGGGTACATTTCCATCTTGTCTTGAATTCTTGCAGGGGTGACTCTTGTAGTCAGGGTAGTTGTTGTGGGGGTTGTTCATTTTTTAGCTTGAAAGTGAGGGATTCATCTTGAATCACCAGCCAATAGGTACCAAGTTGTCATATAGTAGTTGCTGAGTCCTTCAAATATACCAGATTCTCTTCTCTTAGACTAACTCAAGTTTGTTATAAGCAAGTTCTTATTGAAGTACCTTCCCAAGGTCTTATAGTCCTCAAACTTCTTATCTTTAACTATCTTGTTATCTCTTAGATTACTTGCAAGGAAGTGTGTATAAGTGAATCAGAACTAGAACTGACTTTATTTCAGAGGAAATAAGAGGAGGATTTATACAAAATATAATTCAATGATTGCTAAGATATAAAGTTAAATATAAATTCTAATAACTAAAATAAAATGCCAGAACAGAAAAAACTGCTAAGTTCCAGAGTTGGTACTGATAGTTGTACAGGTTCAGGATGCTGGTATAATTCAGTGTTACATCAGAATGCCAGTGCTGATATTATTCAGTATTACATCAGAATGTCAGTACTGGTATTATTCAGTGTTATATCAGAATGCCAGTGCTGGTATTATTCAGTATAACCAAGGGACTTAGAGCAGAATATTCAAGACTATAGGGGCTTTATCATCAGAGATCAGGATGTCTTCAAAGGAGATGAGATCCATAAATTCATCATTATTGTATAGGTTAGGGATCCCAGATGGCTGGCCATATGGCCAATGGCTGGCCAGGGTGGCTCAGCCTTAAATTTACAGCCAACTGG
Organism: Jimgerdemannia flammicorona; assembly: GCA_003990745.1. NCBI lineage: Eukaryota > Fungi > Mucoromycota > Endogonomycetes > Endogonales > Endogonaceae > Jimgerdemannia > Jimgerdemannia flammicorona. Next base: position 8,483 of record RBNI01002180.1, on the reverse strand, counting down.
CCTTAAATTTAGCCTGGCCAGCTAGCCAATCCATAAATTTAAGGCTGAGCCACCCTGTCTCAGCTTTAAATTTACAGCCAACTGGTCAAGTGGCATTTATTTAATTTGGAAAATTTGGAAATAAAACAGCCAAATAAGGTCTGGCCACTTGGTCAACTAGTCAATCTATAAATTTTAAGGCCGAGCCACCCTGGCCAGCCATTGATCATATGGCCAGCCATTTGGGATCCCTAGTATAGGTTGTACATTTTGTATACTTCGCATGCTTTGTTGCATGTCTTGCATATGTCATGTGGGATGACATCATTATCAATAATGTCATCACATTTGATAGTAGGGAAATCAGGGGCTCTCCAATCTATGAGGTTCTCTTCCACAAAATAGAGGACAAATGTTGGGTCTTGGGAGGGTCTAACCTGAATGCTTGGGCCTTAGAATACTGAGATCAATCCTTGTAGGAATTGGTCTGGATTGTCCTGAAAGATGGAATGCCAGAAGTCTTCTACTTTATCACTATTGAGGGTAATAGTGGACTGGAATTCTGTAGCCACCCTGGCTTCTAGTATATTGATATAGTGGGATGACAGGTCTCTGAAATCTGAGACTCTAATATACTCCAAGTTGAGAATTGACTATGGTACATGCCTGAAGATCTGATGGATCTTCTTAGCTGTCCTTATTTCACATATATCTATGAGAGTGGCATCTTATAGCTCTTGAGTGCTGGCCTGTGAGAACTTCCAGTAGAGGAGGTTTTCTATTTCGTACTCCTGCCACATTTCGAGGCATTTGGTAGCAATAGTGATCCTTGTTTCCATTTCACAGTGGTAGAGGATATAGTGATAAGGGTCACTAATACCCAGGTTAACACTAGGAGTTCTTCTTGAGCAGGTCCTCATGGCTCTTCTGATGTCTTGGAATATCCTTTCTTCAACTGAGGTGCCTTGGTGGTTTCTTGACCTTGAGGTTTGGCAAGCGGCAAGCATTTCATTTATAGTAAGTCTTTGAGCTATTTTGGGATTGGTGGGTCTTATTGGTTACTATTACTACAGTTCCTTGATCCTTCTTTTATATTCCTCATGATATCTGAACTATGGTCACAATGACTCACAGTTGGTCATCATTGCTTATCTCATATATCATATGATCTTCTTGTGCTCCGATCTGGTGGCTTATAAGAAAAGGCTATCTCCTGTGCTGATGTCATTATTCTGGAGTCACTGTTATAGTATCTATATTAATTATTCTCAGATAAACTAATATTAATAGTCAAAAACAGTATTTCAGAATACATGGTAGATATGTTCAGAAGGGGAGGATATAATTTATTTATATCTAGTTTTGTTTTAGAGAAATATCTTTGAATTTATATAACTATTATTTAGTTGATTATTTCTCAGAGTCAATTTGCTAGTCTTTTATTATTTATCAAACAAACTATTTTAGTATAAGATAGTTATAATTTCATAGTTTGTCATAGCCTAGTTTAGTCTATAAAGTTACTTGTCTTGAAGATCTTACTAGCTTCTAACATCAGAGGGCTGATAATATTAGTAGCTAATTTTAATATACTCTAATTTCTATAATATTATAGAATATTTTAGTTTATAATATCAATGTAACTATAGACTAATTTAGTCTTATACTATTTTTAGCATCTTTAGTCTATTTCTGAGGTATATTCATAATAATATCAGTATGAGTATATACTAAACTAGTATAGAGACTAATGTGACTACTATGATATTACTAGTTGAAGAGAGCTGAAATTAGTATAAAATTATTATGATCTCATTAATATTCTTGATCTTTCTAGCATATAATTTTACTGGTGACATATATCTGATAATGTTAGCTTGGTGATATGAATTTGATAATATTAGCTTAATGATATCATCCTTTATGATGTTGGAGTATAATTTTGTTATATTATTTCCTCTTTAAGATTTAACATTCTTGTTAAATAGTCTTCTCTTAGTTTTTCAATATTCTCATTGAGTTTTCTTATTTTGAGATAGTGTTTTTACATTATTTAAATAGTTAAAAGTTCAGAAACATTCATTTTTCTCAAAAAGTAGTATGTTTATATATAGTATAGTAAGATATAAAATATATTATATATTTTTATATCTTGAGAGAGTTCTAATTAGTATGATATATCAGATATTTTTTCTTTAACTGAGTAAGATCTAATATATTTTGGATATAAACTTTATTTAGGATGTTCAGTCTAATTTGCTATAGTTATATTAGAGACTTCTAAGAGAACTAAGTCTTCTACTTTAAAAAGAACTTCTCTTCTATATTAGTTAGCATATTTAACTTATTGCTCCTAAGCCTTCTGTAATTCTTTTTATACTAATTATATAATATTCTCAATAGTTACTACAAGGTCTTCTGCTATAGATACTATAGATTTTTCTATAATTGTCAAAGTTTGTGAGTATTGATCAATATTTATAAAGAAAGATATTATTTGAGTAGATGATTATTTGGTATTATTATAGGTAAATTCTGCTAATAGGAGATATTAGTTTCAGTTATCTTATTTATATCTATAGAATATTCTCAATATTTGTTTAAGAGTTCTATTAGGTCTTTCTGTCTGACCATCAGTTTATAGATGGTAGATAGTAAAGAATAATAACTTAGTATTTATCATTCTAAAGAATACTTTCCAGAAAGTACTTATAAATTTGAGATCTCTATCTGAGACTATTACTGAGTAGTTTATATAGTTTAAAGATTGTATATAAGAAAATTTTTACTGTTTCTAGTATATAACTATAGTAGTAGTAGATTCAAAATATATCTATTTACTGAGTCTGTCTATAAATATTACTATAGTATTCTTTTCTTGATTGATTTTAGATAATCTTACTATAAAGTTTAAGATAATCTGATCTCAATTTCTAATAAATATTGGTAGAGGTTGAAGTCTTGAAGACATTTGATTTCTTATCTTATTTCTTTAATATAGGTCATAAGAATATAATATCATCTATTATCCTTAACCATTAAAAGTTCTGAGTTATATTAGTAAGAGTTTTTTTTTTTCATAATCATAATACATATCTTATAAAAGGTATATTATGATATTCTTACATAATTTGAAGTCTTAGTTTTTGATTTTCAGAGATTAAAACTCTTATTTCATCATAATATAGTAACTCTTCTTTGAGAGTTATCTTCTTGGTCAGTTCTTTGAGTTTTGAATCATTAAAAAGAATCTATAAATTTCTTAGTGAGTAAGATTACTGGCTTCTCTAATCTGATTCTTGAGATCATTAGTTATGATTATAATAGCTATTATTTATTTTATTTGTTCTATTCTTAAGAGAGCATCAGCTACTATATTTGTTTTTTCAGAGTAATATTCTATTGTAAAGTCATAATCTACTAGGGCTTTTATCTATCTTGTATGTCTTTTAGTATAAGAGGGTTGCTTTTTAGGGTATTCATTACATAGTTCTGGAAGAGTTTTCTGGAAGTTCTGGATATTCTGGAAGACTGTTTTCTTATAGTCAAGATCAATTTCATATGGAGTATGTCCTCTACACTTATTGATTTCAAGATCGGATTGATGTCTCAACCAAAGTCCTTTTTCGGACTAGTTCTGGATGTTCAGGATTTTTTGTATTTCAGGAAGTTCAAGAAACTAAGACCAGCTTAGTTGAATTGGCATATTGCTGCAGACAATACCCAATTAGGAAATTTCGTAAAGGGGTTAGGAGTAGGACCTAACGGGGAGTAGATTTATTTAAGGGTGGTTTGTGGGTTATTAAATAGGTTTATTTGCTATTTATGATATTGCTATACTAGGAGTAGTTGTGTAAAGGGATATTGTGGAGAAGTACTCAGGAGTTGTGTTCAGATTGTTCAAGTCTAAGATTCTGAGATCTGGGGGAGGGGGTATTTATACTAGTGAGGGGCTATCTGGACTATGCTAAATATGGATGTAGCACTAAGTACCTTGCTGAGTCAGAATGCAGTCATATAGTACAAGGGTGATCTGACATATCAAGAGATCATCTGACTGCTGAGTCAGTTCACAGTCACGTCGTACAAGGCTAATCTAACTATACTATGACTGCTAAGCTATTTATAGGTTTAGGTGCTGTCTGGTTAGTCTTTGATGACATCACTATTGATGACATCATCACTGGCAAAGTCTGAGCAGTTTTCTGACTTCTGATATCATCAGTTTCAAGGTGTTGTCACTTCTATCTCTTGCAAGATTAAGGCTGTCCTTGGTGGTGGTGGTTGTACAAGGATAACAGGTCTTAGTTCTCTTTTTTTTTGGTCTGCTGGTACATTTGCGAGGACTGGCCATTCTCATCTAGGGTGAGGGCTTCCAATGTCGCGACTGGGGGTTCAAACCTCTCAAAAATGATATTTTCTGTAATCCGAGGCAATTTCTAGTAGTAATATCTGTCACGTGGATGACTTGAGATTGGTTTCGATGATGTCGGCTTTCTTGAGTTCAGATGAAGCATCTATCACTCTCCAATGGAGATGACACAGATAGAGCGAACAGAGTTGTTCAAATGTGTTTTGCTTCCACTAAGTAATGAGATCTTGTATAGTCACAGTATATCTTGGTCTTGAGTTGATAAGCACAGTTCGTGAACCTTTTGATAGGTGAGATAGGGTTCTTCTTATCTTAATTTGAGTTCAGTACTTTTGGTTTCTTTTATAATAGTACAGTACACCAAACTAGTTATAGCAGTTCAGAGTCAGTCTTATGGTTGTAGTACTTCTTCTAGTATTCTTGTATCTTGGTAGTGGGTTCTTATGCTTGCTGATATATTTCATATAACCAGATGATCTCTTGTTTTGTAGTCTTGCATGTGGTTTCCAAATTAGTTCGGAGGATACCATACGATTTTGGTGGCTTGGAGGTTGTGTGCTTACATTTAGTCAAAGTAGATATAGATAAAAGATTGATAATCTGTAATAATAGGAAAATATTTTCTTATCAGAAAGTATCTCTATTCTTTAAGATTTCTAACTATAACAAATAATTCCTTTTCATGAGTAGTATATCTTATTTTTACTTCTTTTAACTTTTGAGAAAAGTAAGCTACTGGATGTTTTTCTTGAGTAAGAACTACTCTAATTACTATATCTGATATATTAGTAGTAACTTTAAAAGTCTTTTGGATTAGAGATCACTAGTACTAATATATTAGTAAGAAGTCTTTTTAGGTAATTGAAGGCTTATGTTTGGATAGAAGTCTAATATTTTTTAACATTCATAGATTTTTAAGTAAGTGCTGTTAGAGGAGCTGCTACTCTAGAGAATCTTTTTATAAATTATCTAAAAAAGTTGACCAATTCTAGAAATCCCTATATTCCTTTAAGATTTTCTAGTTGAGGCCAATCTTTTATGACTTTAATCAGTCTGGGTGAAGTTTTAACTATTCTTTTTCCAACAATATATCCAAGATATTCTACTTTTTCTTATAAGAAGTAATATTTTTCAAGCTTTAGATATAACTGATTTTTTCTCAGTATAGTGAAGACTTCTCTTAAATATTAGAGATACTTTTTTGAATTATACTATTGATAAGAATATCATCTATATAAACTAGTATACACTTGTCTAACAGAGGCTTAAAGATGTCATTCATAAAGGTCTGAAATATTATTAGAGTATTAGTTAATCTAAAGGACATAACTTTGAATTAATAATATCTATATTTTATTTTGAAGACTGTTTTCTCTATATCTCTTTTATCTATTCTTATCTGTTAAAATTCTTCTTTAAGATTACCCAAGGTCATAATCTTAGCTTTATAAAGCTGAGTAAGTAGTTCTTTTAAACTAAGTAGAGAATATTGGTTTATATAGTAATCTTATTAAGTAGATAGTAGTCTATATATATTCTCAATATTCTATCTTTCTTTTTTATAAACAGAATGAGTGCTCTATAAGAAGATATACTTAGTTCAATATATTTTTTATCAAAAAGTATCTTTAGGGTCTCTCTTAAGACTTTTAGCTCTAGCTGAGATATAGAGTAAATAGGTCTATAAGAAGATAATGATCTTGAGATTATGTCAATCTTATGATTGACTTTTCTTTTAAGTGGAGGTTTTGTTAGTTCTTGAATTATTTATAGGATATAAATAGCTTTCTTTTCTTTTGAAACTATCTATATTAAGTAGAGATAATAATCTTCTATTCTTTTAAAATTATATAACTGAGATTATTTCTACTTATACTGACTTTAGATTTAAAATAAGCTTTTGACTCTATTTCTATAGAGTGATTTCATTATTGCTCTAATTAATATTGAGGTTATATATCTGAATGATGAAGTTTCAAGTATAATATTATAAGCAGACAAGTATGTTATATCTAGATCTACTTTCTCTTTATAGTTTCCTATCTATAGTATTAGGTCTTTAGCAATCTGAGATAATGTCTATGTTTTACTATTTACAAATTATACTGTTCTTTTATCATTAGATATAGTAAGAATTTTAGCTTATTTTACTAAATTTTAGTTAATAAAATTTCTTAAAGCTTCTGTATTAAAGAGGATCTTTATATCTTATTTTTTAACTTGAGCTAGTATTTTAATAAGTTCTTTATTATTGATTATAGAAATAACTTTTTATATCAGATTTTGTTCCTTTTTCTCAGTCTGAATATTAGCTAGCTTAGTAGCTCTTTAATTAAATTTACTTAAATATATATATATATATGTAAAAACATATATACAAACATATAAACACACATATCAATAGATTAGTCTTCAATAGTTTATAGTACCAATGATGCTTCAAGTTAAATATTCTTAATAGTTTCACACTTTTCATATAATTCTTGCTCTAAAATCTGGTAATATTGTACTAAGATCAGAGATAATATTATTTATAATTATTGTAAATAGAAAATTAAAAAAAAAGAAAATATATTTATAATACAACTAATACTTTTATTTGACATACACATGATGTTGTTTCTATCAACTCCATATACTATACAGTCAGAAGTTCAAAATACTTAATGGGTCAACTTCAAATATATATCAATATATAAAAGACAAATACTCTGACAAAATTAAAAAGAATATAAAAGTAAATAAAGTCAATATCCAAGCTATAGTGGGTACATTTATCTGATTGCCCAACTAATTCTATATTAATAACCCTATTTAATTAAAAATATTTAGTTATATTCTTTGGTAGAATTTTGAAATCAACTCATTTGCTAGATTATATACATAGACCAATTATTTACAACTATTGAGAGTGACTAGTTATATAGCATCTTTGGCCTCCTCAAGTATAATTTATATCTATTAAGTACTGATAAGATATCCTGGATGTCTATAGAAGGGAGTATGATAATTTTTACCAGACACTTCAGATAAAATAAATAAATAAGAACAACACTACAACTATTGTAAGCTTAATTATATATATTTCTTATTCTATAATATGATGTAGCTAAATTTGGCTGCAAAAAAAAAAAAAATTAAATTTTTAAATTTTTTTTTGACTTGATATTTATTATAAAATTATAAAAAAATAAAATAAAATAAAATAAATTGAAGAAAGTTAGAAAAGTTGTTCATAATTTAATTTTTTTGATTTTCTTTTAATTTTTATAATATTTTTATAGTAGTTTTTTTTTGCAACCAAATTTGACTATATTGCAGAGTAAGAGATATATAAAGAGCTCACCAATTTAATCTCACATTCTATAAATAGAATTCAGCAGACAGAATATCATTTATGATTGATACATAGACATCCCTTAATATAATTTTATTTCTGGGCATTATTAGTCATTAGATTGATCTCAATTAGTAACTTAAATCTCTTACTTTCAACTTCATTAAACTTGCTGGTCCTCACTTAGGAGAAAACATTGTAGATACTTTTATTAGTTATATCTGGAAGCTTAGAATTACAACTAAGATAAAAAAGAGAGAGCTTGCCATCTGGTCAATATTTTGAGAGAAGTCTTAAAACAAATCAGATTTTAATAATTATTTATTTTTATATAAATTTGTCAATAGAAAATTTCAAGTATAGATTTCAAAATTTAGCAGCTAACCTTTAATAGGAAAATATAGCCTTTAGTGTAGAAAACTACTATGTATATTATCAGGCCCATATACTGAATCTTACTATTTAGAATTATCTTATATATATAGATAAAATATCTGAAAGTGAAGAAACCTTAAATATTATTTCCAAGCTATTCAAACTAGTTGTATTAGTCTGATTATCTCTATAATGATAGGATAAATTTATTGTACAGTATAAAGCAATCAGTTTAGTTCTAAAAAAGCTGATATTGGATATCCATATATATTGAAACTCAATATTTGTAATGATCTAGTATATACTGAAGTTTACTATAGTATGTGCTCTTTTTTTGATTGGCTGAAGCAAATTGTTTCAGAAGACTGAGGATTGTTAATTAATTAATTTCAAACAGAGGGGGGTTTTTTTTTTAAAAAA
>RBNI01002179.1:0-19391 GCA_003990745.1 Jimgerdemannia flammicorona | reverse complement strand
AAAAAAAGGTTGAAAGTCATAAGGTATATCTGAAGCTCGTAAGGTTGCAAGGTTGCAGGGTGCTGGCTGTATTCGAAGCTCTTATAAGATTGCAGGGTGCTGGCTGTTGACGAAGCTCCCATAAGATTGTGGGGTGAAGGCGCAAAGGTTGCAAGCTATTGAGAGTTTAAAATTATATAAATAAGCGCTAAGTTCTCCAACAACTAATTCAAATTCAAAAACGAATTCAAAAAACTGACCCGAATCCCCAATATACATCCTGCTTGCGAGGAGCTCGAGGTGTATCTGCTCACTTTATGGCAAGCCAAACAAGACCTGAACAAAGCATTCACCAGGGTTTTCACTTGGTTCAACTGTTGTGTCAAGGAGGAGAAGCTTGAGGCAGAAGAGGAGGATGAGGCGTATAGAGCGATGAAAAACGAGCTTGAATTAGAGCTTGAGCAGTTTGTCTTGAAGATGCAGCACCCACGTCCTCCACCACTTATACAACATGAAGACGAACTGAAATCAGAATTCAAAACCAAGTTTAAAATCAAATCCACCCTGGCCAATGAGGAGGAGGAGCAGCACCCACATCCACTACCTATACAACATGAAGACGAAATCAAATCAGAATTCAAAATCAAGTCTGAAATCGAATCCACCTCGGCCAACCCAGTCATCGCCCTAACTACTCCGGCCAACCCAGTCATCGCCCTAACTGCTCTGGCCAACCCAGTCCCAGTTGCCCTACCGGCCATCGCTCTAGCCCTGGCTGCCCCGGCCAACCCAGTTGTCGCCCTAACTGCTCCAGCCAACCCAGTCCCAGTTACCCTACTGGCCATCACCCTAGCCCTGACTGCCCCGGCTACTGCGGCTGCTCCAGCCACCCCAACTGTTCCAGCCACCCCAGCCCCAGCTACCCTGGCTGCTTTAGCTGCCCTGGCCCCAGCCCCGGCCCCAGCCCCAGCCCCAGCTGCCCCATCTCCAGCTGTGACCATGCCGACCATGACCATGAGAAGACCAAGAGGTCATCAACCAAGAACTAGTTATCACAACTGTAGAACCTATAGAACAACGTGCAGAAAATGCTCCTACCTTTGCCAACATCTCAATTCTTCCCTACCAAATATCTCTTCGAAAAAGAGAAAATATAATAATACTGGCCGAGCTGCTGCTACAGTGAAAAGATGCTGATACCAAAGGGAGGCCGAGGAGGATGAGGAGGCCGAGGAGGATGAGGAGGATGAGGAGGACGAGTGGGCCGAGGAGGATGAGTAGGTCAAGGAGGAGAAATGTGTGAAGTACAATCTTGAAATAAGGGGAAGAATGGGTAGGGTGTGTGAATGGGTGAATTTCAAGTACTGATTTTGTCATTTTCATTAATTCAATAAAGAACTTAAAGAACTGATAAGAACTGATGATGCGTTGGGTGACGCGGATTAGTGCTAAACCTCTCTATCTGAATTTGGATTTTGCTCATGATGGTCCAATCCTCACGATAGTCCGCTATAGTAAATATATATGTAATAACAAAAGTATAGTAGATTTTTTTATTTTGAATATTTAATCTTTTTTAACTCCTCAGAGTTCTCAGATATAAAGATGAGTAAGTTTGAAGTATATTGTAATGGTCAATCTGAATTAGTAATATAAATCAGGAGAATTAGACATTTGATTGTGAAACTAGAATCTAATTCCCAAATATAGCTTAGCCTTACCAATAATAGTCATATTTCACCAAGGGCAGAAAATTTAACATTGGCAAAGTTTTGGAAGATGGCAAAAACTTTGTAGATGTTAAAAGATTCAATATTGGCAGAAAATGACTCATTACTTAGCCATCTTATAGCTAGTAAACTTGTATAAATAATCCAGTATCTTAGAGTGAATAAACCTCAGATCAAAATAGTTCAAAGCAAAGAGAAAGCAAAGAAACTAGTAAGCCTGTGGGCAGATACACTTTGAACTCACCTATCCCTATATTCTGAGGACTCTACGGAGTTAAAGAAGATCAAGTTTTCAAGATATAGAAATCTGACATACTTCCAAGATTAAGCATCTGCTATGTTACAACTTGGTGTCCATTGGCTAGTGATTCAAGACAAATCCCTCACTTTCAAGCTGAATAATGAACAACTGCCACCACCCAAATTACCATACAAACTGAGCTGAGATACTCAGACAAAATGGATATGAGACTACTAATATTCAATGGATATACTTCAGATAAATCAATCATCAATTTTATTGATGACTTCGAGTAGTATGCCACAGTAAGAACCCTGACAGCAGTACAGCAAGTAGCTCTCATACTCTTTAGCCTATAAGGTCCTACAAGAGTAGCATTTATAGCTACAACCTATGCAGAAAATGATGTCAATGCTATACTGACAGTACAGAAGACCTGGCTCTGAAAAATCTACTATATAGATAAGATCAAGCAAGCCTTGAAGGATCAGCTCAATACAATATACCAAGGAATAAGTGAAGATCCAAACACATTCTATATCAGAATCTGATATCAGATAATCCTTGTAGATTATGCTGATGCTATCCAAGATCAAGTTGCCAAAGCAACCTTCATGAAAAGAGTATACCCAGAGATAGCTATGACTATTTGCTCATCACTAGTAGTTCTGGATCTGCCACAAAAGGTCACCTATGCTCAGCAATATTGGATAGCCAGATATCTATAAGATCACATAATAGAAAGAGTTACTAGAATTAGAATCGAAGCACCTAAGACAACCAGCATAATCTCTATCACAATGATCAATCGAAACACATCTCAGCCAAGAACTATAGAGCAGCAGAGAAACAGTGACCCTATGGAGGAGCTTGCTAAACAGTTTGCTGAAATGACTACTCACCTAGGAAATATAGTAAAGGAAATCAGAGGAAGAGACTGCCACCCAGTTCAGAAGTTTGCTGCCACTACAGACAAGAAGAAAGGTACCTGCTACAGCTATGGAGAAGAAGGCCACTACTCTTATGAATGCATGAGTGAAATCAAGTACAAGACCCAGCTGAGCAATGCTACTAGAAACAAGGAACAGGCCAACATCATCACATTCAAGGAAATTGAAGAATCAGATAAAGAATGAGAGGCCTATCCTGCACAGACTATCAAAAAGGATATTTGTAAGGAATTTTAAAAGAGACCATCAGGAAGACCTAAGAAGAACTTAGTAGAAAAACAAATGGAGACAGTCACAGAAAGCCAAGCTGAAGAAATAGATCAAGATATGGAGCTTGAGCAGGTAGTTCAGAACATCATCTAAGAAATCACTCCAGCTAGTGAAGGAGAAAAGAAGAAGAAGCTCTGCAAGACTAAGACCTTTAAGTATGATATCTTTAAAGACCTCAGCCAATAAAAGGTCAATACAATCTTTAGTCAGCTTATAGAAATTCCCACCTTCAGACAGTAAATGAGATTTGGACTGACAGAAACAACTAAGGAGCAAGGTTGAAAGATAACTGAGGCCAACAATGTTTAAGAAGACTCTGGAGAAGAAAGTGAAGACAACCACAAGACTTCTGCCTATACAATCTACCAAATCGAAGATAGAATCTTTGAGGCCATCATTGATACTAGAGCAAGAGAATATCTCCTCAACAAAAAAGCAGCAGACTGCCTAGGTTAGGAAGTTGAAAAAGTAATCAAGTTGGTGTTTGTCATAGCTGATAGCACAAGAGCCACACTTCTGGGAAAAATTTGAGATATTCCCATCAAGTTTGGAGAAGCAACCATCCCAGTAGATATAATTGTAACCAATGCAACCAACTATGATATCCTCATTGGCAATCAATAGCTTCACAAAGCCAGAGCAATAATCAATCTCAATACACAAAAGATACAGATAATTTACCAAAGACAGAAGATATGAATTCCCATCAATATCAATAAAGGAGTCCTGTCTGATATGGAGAAAGAAGAGAGTGAACAAGAGGAAGCTTACATAGTAACCACTCAGAAAAAAAAAAAGAAGATTGGATGAATGAGTGAAGAAAAATGGTACAAGAAGATCACAGAAGGATATGTACCACAAAAAGTCTGCCCCCATGTGATCAAGATGTACTGTATAGAGCATATCAATGATTACTACCAGTATACTAGCAGAATTAGGAATATCTACTATGAAAGAAGACAGAAGGCTCTTGAGGAATAGGCTAAAGAAGAAGAAGAGGAGGAAGAAGATGATGAACCACTAGCCCTCCTGGAGAACAGTGATGATGAAGAAGAAATCAAGGTCAAGATCTAGAAGATTCACCCTGATGCAGTTCTACCAGAATACAAGTTAGAAAATACAGCCGGAATGGACATTGCCACTATAGAAGAAACTGTACTGGAGCCCCAGACAACTACCTTGCTTGCAACTGATTTGGAAATAACTATACCAAAAGACCATGCCAGAATTCTCAAGACAAGAAGCAGTCTGGCTAAAAGCAAAATTACCATTGAAGGAGGAGTCATTGACTCAGACTATACTGGAGAAATCCTACTCATTTCCAGGAATCACAATCCTACAATCTTATTCCCAATCAAGAAGAAGGACTGATTGGCACAGATATTGATCTTTCTAATTCTACAATCAAAGATCATAGAAGTTAAGAAGCTGGAGAAAATGAGAAGAGAAAGAAAAGAATTCAGATCTACTAAAAGAGGAGTATTCATTAGCACCAAGATCACCAAACTGGACCATAAGAAGGAGGAAACTATAAACAAGTATAGCTATACTATTGGAAATGAGTTTCTACTCAAAAAGGAACTCAAGAAGATACTCTATAAATTTGAGGATATCCTTGCCACAGACTTCAAGGATATCAAAGAAAAGACCCCACACTACTACCATGATATAGACATAGGAGACACTGAACCAATTTATCAGAAGGCAAGACCCATCTTGCTAGCCTATTATGAATGGCTTAGGAAAGAAATCAAGCAGATGGAAGAAGCTAGTATCATCAAAGAAGCCAGTAGTCCTTGGGCTTCACCAGTTGTACTGGTCCTGAAGAAAGGAAGCAAGCCAGGAGAATTTACCTCAAGGCTCTGCACTGATTACAGGAAACTCAATCTGGTCACTAAGAAAGATTAGCAACCACTGCTCCTTATCAGTGATATCCTTGTAACCCTAGAAGATAAAGCACAATATTACAGCACCTTGGACTTATACTCAGGATTCTATCAAATCAGTCTCATAGAAGCAGCAAGTGAAAAGTCAGCTTTCATTATCTCAGATGAAACCTATGTCTACCTACAAATGCTATTTAGAATATGCAATACACTAGCAAGCTTCTAGTGAATGATAAACAAAATCTTCCACTATGATATGGGAAGATGGATGATGGTTTATATAGATGATATAATCATCTACAGCAAGACAGCCAAAGAACATCTATGGCACATCCAGCAGATGATAAAGAAGTTGAGAAAGTATGACCTTTACATCAAGCCCAAGAAATACAAGTTTGTAGAAATTGAGATCTCCTATTTTGGTCATATCATCAACTGAGATAGAACATATACAGACCTACTCAAAATACAAGCAGTAGTAGCATACCTAAGATCCACTACTATTACTAAAGCCCAAGCCTTCATAGGACTCACCTCCTACTATTAAAGATTTATTAGAGAATTCTCTAATATTGCAGGTCCAATCTATGAACTCAACAAGAAGGATACTAAGTTCCAATAGACTAGCAGACAGCAATAAGTATTTGATGAGCTCAAGGTTAGACTGACCCAAGTACCCATCCTTAGAAGACCTAATTGAACTCAAGAATTCATTCTGCAGATAGATGCAAGTGCATAAGAACTAGGAGCCATCCTAGTCCAAAAGAAAGACAAAGTAGAGTATGTCATTGCATACCTTAGTTGAGGAACCTGAGGAGCTGAAAAAGAATATGAATTGTATAAGTTGGAGTACCTTGCAGTCATCTGGACTATAGAAAAGTTCCACTACTATCTGGCTAGAAGACACTTTACTATTCAGACAGACCACTCAGCCCTCACCTAGCTACTAACCACTGGACAACCCAAAAGAATCTATGCCAGATAGATCATAAAGTTGCAAGCCTATGACATAACCATTGTACATTACTCAGGAAGAACCAATGCTAATATAGATACCCTCTTATGGACACCCCAAAGGACCCCCAACCAATAAACTAATAATGAATAAGAAGCTCTATTATGGAATTATTATATACCTGGGATAGTGAAAGATGCCCCAATATCTGGAAGAATGAATACAAATGATTATCAATAGAATATAGAAATAATTCGAAACCAATAGAGAAATACTGAAGAAAGAAAAACTACTAGTTATACCAGAACACAAGAAGGAGCAAGCAATGAAATCAGTATATGAACTCAGTTATCTAGGAGGAACCAATACATATGATAAAGCAAGAAGAATAATATGATGGCCAGGAATAGAGAAAGATATCAGACAATTTGTCAAGATTTGTAACAAATGCCAGAAATAGAAACAAGACTAATGAAATCAGACCCCAGGATCAGCACACATAGAACTGATGCCCTTTACCCATATAGCAATAGATATAATTGGCCCACTACCTCTGATCTTAACTGGCAACTGATATATCATTGTCATTGTAGACCTCTTCACAAAATGGATAGAGGCAGGATCTCTCAAAGAAGCCAATGCACAGTCAATCACTGATTTCTTCCATAAAGAAATCATCTGCCAATTCAAGACCCCAACACAAGTGACCACAGATAGAGGAACAGAATTCATGAACTAGTTCCTCAAGGTTCTCTACAAAAAGTATAAGATCTAGTACATTTGGACCACAGCATATTATCTCTAAGAAAATAGATAAGTAGAAAGGACAAACAAGACTCTCAAGAATATTATTGCTAAGATTTGTGATAACTATGAAAATTGGGATCACTATCTACCAATAGTATTATCTGCTCTCTGGGATATCTGATCACAAAGTACTCATTTTACTCTCTGAGAAATACTGTTCAGAGAAGAAAGTTCTTAAGGAATCCTATCATTCAATAGAGATACTATATAGAAATGAGTAGATATGGAGATATGGAAACTACACCAAATCAGGAAGAAGGCTAAAGATTATATAAACAAGGTGCAGACACTACAGCAGAATAATGCAGAAAAGATTCACAAACCCCTGGAGATTATCAAGATAGAAGACAAAGTTCTGGTGTATCAGAATATAGTAGAAGTCTCATAGTTATAAAAACTGGAGCCTAAGTGGGAAGGACCTTACCTTGTATAAGATATAAAAGGGACCACCTTTTGGCTATGAAAACTCTCAGGTATAATCATTTCCACTACCATCCACTGAAACTGACTCAAGAAGTACCCTGAATAGTCAACAAAGTAATGTAGCTGCCCTCAGGATCACAAGTGCCACCCAATAAGTCATAGAAAGATAGTAGTATTCTACTGAGCCACTCACAATAGAGGAATCCTTTGACAGCATCCAAAGTATAGTCCAGATCCACTTATCATAAATTTCATACTTCAAGGCATACCAGAACTGAACTAAGTTTCAGACTAGGATAGCTACTGAATTCAAAGTCAAAGATGGAAAAAGAAGACTGAATCAAGGAATGTCAACTCTCCTACACTCAGATTACAATTGCCAAGAGAGTGTACAAGTTATTCAAAGATGATGAGCCAGCCCTAGCCCATTTTCGAGAAGTAACTCTAACCAACTTTGGATGTATCAAGAGATAATATTAGAAGAATGTTATGGCACAAATTACACAGTACAAGGAGATACAAATCATGAAAGCCTGGAAGTTTGTGTAAGAGGGTTTACTTTTTAGAGTAACCATTATGTAGTTCTGAAAGGGTTTTCTGGAAGTTCTGGATATTCTGGAAGACCGTTTTCTTAGAGTCAAGATCAATTTCGTATGGAGTATGTCCTCTATGCTTATTGATTTCAAGATCAGGTTGACGTCTCAACCAAAGTCCTTTTTCAGACTAGTTCTGGATGTTCAGGATTTTCCATATTTCAGGAAGTTCAAGAAACTAAGACCAGCTTAGTTGAATTGGCGTATCGCTGCAGACAATACCCAATTAGGAAATTTCATAATGGGGTTAGGAGTGGGACCTAACGGGGGGTAGATTTACTTAAGAGTAATTTGTGGGTTATTAAATAGATTTATTCGCTATTCATAATATTGCTATACTAGGAGTAGTTGTGTGGGGGATATTAGGGAAGTACTCAGAAGTTGTGTTCGGATTGTTCAGGTCTGAGATTCTGAGGTCTGGGGGAGGGGGTATTTATACTAGTGAGGGGTTATCTGGACTATGCTAAATATGGATGTAGCACTAAGTGCCTTGCTGAGTCAGAATGCAGTCACATAGTACAATAGTGATCTGATATGTTAAGAGATCGTCTGACTGCTGAGTCAGTTCACAGTTACATCGTATAAGGCTAATCTAACTATACTATGACTGCTAAGCTATTTATAGGTTTAGGCACTGTCTAGGTAGTCTTCGATGATATCACTATTGATTGCATCATCTCTGAAGAAGTAGTTGTCTAGGAAGAGTGGTTCGTAGATTACTTCTTCTTGTTCGCTGAGGTAATAATACATTGGAACTTCATCTCCATCCCATAGGATAGCATCGTCTGTCTCATATGCTGGATAAGGTGTTGGTGGGTGAAGGAGGGGTGTATTGTCCTCGCTTTCATTGGATTCACTGTCTGCATACCTTCTATAGGTTATGGCACTATGAGTTGCAGGGTTGTAGTAAGCTGGCGGTTGTGGTTCATGTCACTTGTACTCAGGCGGTGGAGTTGTTGGTTCAATCTCGAGAGTTGTCTGGAGGTACAGGTTGTATTCTCCAGTCTCTTCATTGTAGTTGAAGTAATCGGGAGTGAATGCAGGTTGGTATTCGTGCCAGTGGTCATTGTCCCAATAAGTCTCGTATATGGTTATGAACTGTTATAAGTTTATTGGCAAGGTTGGCAGTGTGATCAGAGTTGGTAGAGATCCTTGGCTTGAGGTCATGTCAGCATCAGAGGGATCATTGTCTTCTGCTTCATCTTCGTCGAAGTTGATTATATCATAGATGTCCTTCATGGCATATCCAACTTGGGGCATTTGCAAGATATGGTTGTCAGGGTGTGGGAAGGTTTTGTCAGTGGTCTGAACATATTTGAGATACTTGTGGTTGAGTTCTTGTATCATGTTATCGATTTGGCCATAGGACAGGGTAGCAACCATTTTACTAGTAGTAACTCAGAGGCGAAGAATAAAGGTGCTGTACTCATAGAAGAGTTCTCGGTATTTGCAGGCGATGAGCTTCTGGTATTGAGACATTTGGGTAATGTCTGTATCATGGTGGTGTTCGACCATGTCTTCTAGGAGGCGGCCGATCTGGTAGTAGCTTGAGATTTGTCCGATCCGGTGGGCCTCGTTAAGCATGTTCAGGGTATTCCATCAGGCTTCCACGAAGTAGAGGGGTGCGAGGCTATAGATATTCATGAGGGGCAGAGGGGGTGTGGCTCGGTTGACAATGGCATTCCAAATGTCAGCACAGATGTGGTTGTAGATCTCGGTGGTCATGTTTGTGTGTTTTGGAAGTTGTGGTTGTTATTTGTTTTGGTTCTCTGTTTCGATGTATCTTGGGGCTTGGTATATGTATATGCATCTGTTCTTGATTGGTAAGATTCCATTTGTGTGAACCTTGTGTTCCGTGACTTTGTCTTGACTCAGCTTTGTGTGCTGTGACTTCTGTTTGACTCAGCTTCATGATCGTACAGGTGATTTCCAGTTTTGTTCAGAGGTCGCGTGTAATTTCTGTGGCTTGGAGGTTGTGCACTTACAACTCTCCCCTTCTTAGCTTTCGACGTTCTCGTCGGGCCTTCTAATTTTGTTCTAGTGTTGTTATACCATTTGGGAGGTCAAAAGTCTGGTAACGTTCATTTTTTCAGAAAGTGGCATGCTCATAGTACAGTTGCCTAATGCATTGGGTTCACACGTTAAAGGGTCATGTGTTCAATGCCGTACACCGGAAGTGATTCTGACGTCATTCACTACTGGAGAATTTCCTCTAAGGAATCTTCTTAAATGTCTACACCTTGTTTCCCACCAGTGGTATAGGGAGAATAGGCTTGCTTTCAGTTTTGCTATTTTTCCAGAGGGTCGGTATTCTTTTTATTCTTGCTGAGTTCTTGATTAGGTTCATGATAATTATAATGTTCAGGAGGGTATAATATGTTATATACTGATAGGTGCAGGAATATTCAGTGTTCAGTTGTTCAAGGAATCGTATTCCTGAACTAAATTGGTAGTATTCTGGAGGTTGGTCTTGGGTTCCCATGTTGCATCATGGATTGGATAACCTTTCCATTTAATGAGATACTCAGGGTGGTTCTTGTGGCCACGTCTGTTGAGGATTTGTTCAACTTCGTATTCTTCCTGGTCATTAATAATGACAGGTGCAGGTGGTTTTGTAGTATGGTTTGGGAATAGTTCATCATCATTGTCATTGTATCGCTTGAGACGTTGGACATTGAAGACTGGGTGAATCTTAATGGTATCTGGTAGTGCCAATTTATAGGAGGTCAGAGAGACTTGTGAAATGACTTCAAATAGTCCAATGAACTTACTGTTCAGCTTTGTAGATAGTCTGTACTTGAGGTTGTCAACTCGGTATCCTCGGATGTCTAGTAGAACTTTTTCTCCAATATCAAAGATTTCTTCTTGGCGATGTTGGTTAACATACTGTGACTGTTGTTCTTGAGCTCACGATAAATTGTCAATTGCGATCTGGCCTAGATTATATATTCAGAGTAAGAATTCTTCAACAGCTTCAACTGTAGAGGATTCTTCAGTAGTTCGGATGAGTGTCAGAGGAGTGTTTGGGTTTTGTCCAGTGTTGGCAAAGAATGGGGTCATTCCAAGAGAGGCTTGCTTGCTGTTGTTATAGGCAAACTCGACTGCAGTGAGGTGTTCATGCCAATCATTCTGTTTGTAGGAAACATAGTTTCTTAGCATTTGTTCCAGAGTTTGATTCATTCTTTCAGTTTGGCCATCAGTTTCAGGGCGAAAGGCTGTAGATAGTGCAAGTTTCATTCCAAGGTGTGCATGGAGGGCTTTCCAAAAATGGCTGGCGAATTTCGGATCTCGGTCACTAACAATGATCTTAGAAAGACTATGATAGCGGAAGATATTGTCAAACAAGAGTATAGCTATGTCTGGTGCTGTTGCAGTGGTGGTGGTTGGTACAAAGTGAGCTTGTTTACTCAGATAGTCCACAAAGACAACAATTGCATCTTTTCCATTCTTGGTTTGGGTAGTTATACAATGAAGTCCATGGAGACTTGTTCCCAATTAGCAGATGGTACTGGGATAGGGTGGAGTAGACCAGGTTTTGCTAATGTTGAGAACTTATTCCGTTGGCAGGCATCACAGGAAGTGATGTAGATTTTGAGCTGATCTGCCATGCGGGGCCAATAAAAGTTTCAGGAGATAACTTTGTAGCATTTATCAAATCCTAAGTGTCCAGCTGTAGGTGCATCATGGCATTCGAATAGGATAGTCCTTTGGAGGTCTTGGTTGTTTGGAACATACAATCTGTCCTTGTAATAGATAGCATTGTCCTTGAGTTGATATTGATTGTACTGGGTATGCTTGTTAGTATCATCACTGTTCAGAATTTCTCGGAGTGCTTGAGCTTCCTTATCATCAGCATATGCTGCGATAATTTGTTCCATAATGGAGTTTGTAACTAGGGTGAGAGTTTGGATAACTTCTTCGATGGGTGGTCTGGAGATTGCATCGGCAACAATATTTTCCTTGCCAGGGCGGTACTGGATTTCATAGTCAAAGTTGGTGAGGACTTTCATCCATCTGGCTTGCTTTCGAGAAAGAGTAGCCTGGGTCTTAATGTTGACTAATGACTTGTGGTCAGTCAATATGGTGAAGTGTGCTCCTTCTAGGTATGGTCGCCATTTGATCAGAGTGTCTATGATGGCTAACATTTCCTTCTCGTGAGTTGTGTAGTTGATTTCAGCGTCATTGAACTTGCAGGAGTGATAGGCCACAGGGTGTCCTTCTTGCATGAGTACTGCTCCAAGAGCTAGGTCAGAGGCATCAGTAGTAACTTCATATGGTAGGGCAGGATTTGCCGCTTGAAGTACTGGAGTAGTTATCAGGGCATCTTTCAATACTTGAAAGGCTATGTCTTGTTTGGGTCCCCAATTTGTGAGATTGTTGAAGTCTTTTTCTTGTTTCATGGTCCAGGGCTGTTCTCCTTTCTTGTTATACTTGGTCATTTGAGTAAGGGCAGTGGCAATTTTGGCAAAGTTGGTAATAAATCGCCTGTAATAGTTTGCTAATCCCAGGAATGACTGGAGGTCTTTCAGCTTCTTGGGTCTGGGCCAATCCTTGATTGCAGAGATTTTGCTGGGGTCCACTTTGATTCCATTTGGTGTGACAATGTATCCAAGGAATTGAATCTCTTTTAGAAGAAATTCGCACTTGCTGAGTTTTGCAAAGAGTCTGTTTTCTCAGAGTTTTAGTAGTACTAGTTCAAGGTATTCGAGATGTTCCTCCAGGGTTTTGCTGAAGACTAGGATGTCATCAATATAGACAACAACGAATTTGTCCAGGTATGGGTGCAGAATGGTATTCATCAGTGTCTGGAAGGTTGCAGGAGCATTGGTTAAGCCAAAGGGCATAACCAGGAATTCGAAATGTCCATAGTGGGTTCGGAAGGCGGTCTTGTAGATGTCTTCTTCTTTCATGGCAATTTGCCAGTAACCATTTTGTAGGTCAAAAGAGCTCATGAATTGTGGGTTGGTAAGCCTATCAAATATTTCATCAATTCTGGGTAGTGGGCAACAGTTCTTGATGGTCTGTTCATTGAGGTCACGGTAATCAATGCACATTCTCAGGTCTCCTCCTTTCTTGACAACAAAGAGGACTGGTGCACCATAAGGTGATACACTGGGCCTGATGAATCCTTATTCCAGGAGTTCATCAATTTCTTTCTTAAGTGCATCAATTTTTCTCAGAGACATGTGGTAGATTGACTTGAAGGCTGGCTTGGTGTCTGGAATGGTCTTGATGGCATGGTCTACTGCTCATTTGGGAGGTAGGCCTTTTGGAAGTTTCTTCAGAAATATATCTTGGAATTTTTGGAGTAGTGATCTGACATGGCTGTCAACTTTGGAAAAGTCTTCTTCAGAGTTCTTGGGTTCTCCTTTGGATAGACGGATGGAGATAGCAAAGAGAGGGCATTTCTTGGCCAATTTCTTGAGTTGTAGCTTGTTGATGTAGGTAATCTTTGATCCAGGGTCACTAGAGTTGAGTGGGTCCTTTTCACCTTGCAGTTTGAAGTTGTGGCGTCCTTTCTTGATAGTCAGAGAATGATTTACCCAATCAATCATGGGGTTCTCTTGTTTTAACCATGGAGTTCCAAGGATGATTTCATTGTCAGGGAGTGGTACAATTTGAAGGGTAACATGTACTCGATAGTCACTGATTCGGAAGGATAGGTTGCGGACTTCCTTGCTAATGACATGTGAGGTTCCATCAGCTGTGGCAACTGCTTGAGTTTGTTGTACTGGAGAGGTGAAGACCTTGAGTCTGTTGGCTGTTTCTTCATTGATGAAGTTGCCCGAGGCACCACTGTCTATCATAATCTTGACAGGTGCTCAATTGACAAAAGCTTTAAGTGTAAGCAGTTTGTCTGATCCAATGGTGGTAATTTTGGTTGTAGGAGCTTTCCTTCTGTTAGTTCTTCTTTAAGCCAGTTCGTTGACACAAGAGAAGCAATCATCAATCATTTGGGAAGAGTACATTCCAATGCCATGGGGGCATCAGCCACTTGGTATATATCTATCTTCGATTTTCTTGTAGAATTGTTCTTCTTTATTCATGGTAGATTGGACTAGAGCCTTATTTGATGAACCGAATCCTTTGGATCCTCGGATGGTAGGCAGTAGTTCAGGGACTTCTTTGACTATTAGGTTTGACTCGATTTTTTTGAATAGGATCTGGGCAATACAGAATCCAATGGGAATCTTGAAGGGTGTCCAACTGTGGTTTTGGATGAGGACAATAATTTCACCTGTATAATCTTCATCAATGACTCCTCCTTCTACTGAGAGTCCTTTCAATGCTAGGCTGCTGCAACAGCATATTCTTCCAACATATCCTTCAGGAATTTGGATACTGATTCCTGTGTAGACTTGCTTGACTTCTCGGTTGGAGACTGTGGCTTCTTCAGCTGCATATAGGTCATATCCAGCTGCTTTTTGACTTCCTTTGGTTGGGGCTTTGGCAGTTTGTCTTAACTTGACAAAGTCTAGGGTTCTGGTGGTCAGGTTGTTGAGATGGTGCAGAGTGGTAATAGTTGCTCATGTTGCTGTTCGGGGTTTTCGGTTGGGGCAGGCACTGGCCATGTGTCCTGTCTTTCGGCAATAGAAGCATGCTCCACTTCTTCTAAGTTCATTCCTTTCACCTTCAGTGAGTTTCTTGAAGGTGCTCAGCTGGGTGGGTTCATGATTTCTGGGTGTCCATGAAGTAGATGTTGAGGGAGCTTGGGATGCTTTGTGCTTGGGTTCTTCTTTCTTGGTCCAAGTCTTTTCCTTATTGTTGAATTGTCTTCAGGGCAGAATTGGTCCAGCTGTTAGGATCCACTTGACCATAGTCTTGATTCTTGCCAGGCACTATTGTTGATAGTTACACCCAACTAGGCATCCTTGTTCCCGGATTTTTCTAGTAAGCCATTCAGGCAGGCCATCGAATAAATGATCTGCTCTTGTACCATTTTGTGCTTCATTATTGGCAATATATCCTAGGCCAACAGTGTTCAGGAGTGACTCAAGTTTTGTACAGAAGGTTTCAAATTCCTTCTTGCCATGTACATCGAATTTGAGATTGCAGAGTTTTACTTGGGATTCAGCAATCATGGTTTCACTGCGATATTGAGCAATCATGAGTTGTTTAAGTCCAGGGGCTGCAGGATGGGCTCCATATCCTGGGGCATTATTTGCTGTATTCTGAGCAACTACTGCAGGTCGGGTGTCCCATGTGAGGGGTTTTTCAGGAAGGGTTCGCCACCATTCTTTGGCAGGTCCTCAGAAGAATGTAACAACTCGGCGGACATAGGCTGTAGTGGTAGCAAAGAGTTGTTCCAGAGTGTGGTCTTGATTGTTTGTCAGAACACAGTCAGCGACTCGTTCGTTGGTCCATTGATTGGCTTCAAAGTTGGTGTCAACTACACTAATGAAGCTTTGGACTTCTTGTGCAGTACCATTGAAGGTAAGTAGGCTCAGATTTTTTGTAGGTCAGGTCTGTTTGGCTAAGGCAGTAATGGTTGCTGCCATTATGGCTACCTGAGCTGTAAGGTCTAGAATCTGTTGGTTTGCTATATTGTTTACTGGAAGTGGTTGGACTGCTAGTAGTGGTGTTACTGATACTACTTGAGGTACTGGTGCAGAGTGCGATGGGGTTCTTTGGGTCTATGTAAGTTGCTGGAGTAATAGTTGTGGATCTGGAGTAAGAGCTTGATAGATAGCTGTCTGTTGCTGTGTAGGTGTGTTCTGTCCTGATGGAGGTACGTCTCCTTCAGTAGTATATCCAGGATCAAATTCGCTGAGATACTCCTCCTTCTCTTCAGTTTGGTCCCCGTGTACTTGGGTTTACTTGGCGTCAAAGTAGATAGAATCAGTTGTATATCTGATTTCAGATGGACTTAATTCAAAGTCAAGTTCCAGTTCGGTATTGGTTTCAGATTCAGGTAGGGTTGTAGCAGGGCCTGCTTCAGGTTCAGGATCAGGTAGTTGATGAAGGATTTCTCTTGCTTCTTCTTTAAGAATATGGCAGGCCTTGCTGTTCTGAAATCGGTAGTATAATGTGGTCTTGGTCCTGGTATGGTGAAAGTCAGTAGAGTTGAGCCACTTGGCTACAGAGGCTTGGGCTCTGTGAGGAACTAAGGCTAGAAAGACTGCTGCTGGCTGTCCTAGGTCGCTTGGGTTTGTGGAGCTGACAAAACTCTTGTTGAGAAGAGTAAAGAAGGCTTCTATAAGACCTTCTTCATCTTGACTTGCTGGGTGTAGGGCAAGGAGTTCGGTGAATAGGATTTCGCCTATTTGCTGGTTTAATTGGAGTACTTCTTTCTTTGAATGAAGTTTGTCCCACTTGTTGCAGATGTGGAGGTCAAATTGTCCTTGTGTGTCAGGTTCAATTCTCTCCAGATTGTCAGATAGTTCAGACTAAATTCCAGTTCAGAGGTTGGGCTTTATACCAACTTGTAGAAATTCGTAGAAGGGTTTGTAGCGGGGTGAGGAAGCATCTTGAAGTGGAATTGGATTGTAAATCACTACTACCAAGTTATAAGAGAGTTTACTTTTTAGAGTAACCATTACGTAGTTCTGGAAGGGTTTTCTGGAAGTTCTGGATATTCTGGAAGACCATTTTCTTAGGGTCAAGATCAATTTCATATGGAGTACGTCCTCTATGCTTATTGATTTTAAGATCGGGTTGATGTCTCAACCAAAGTCCTTTTTCGGACTAGTTCTGGATATTCAGGATTTTCTGTATTTCAGGAAGTTCAAGAAACTAAGACCAGCTTAGTTGAATTGGCGTATTGCTGCAGACAATACCCAATTAGGAAATTTCGTGATGGGGTTAGGAGTGGGACCTAACGGGGGGCAGATTTACTTAAGAGTGATTTGTGGGTTATTAAATAGATTTATTCGCTATTTATGATATTGCTATACTAGGAGTAGTTGTGTGGGGGATATTGGGGAAGTACTCAGGAGTTGTGTTCGGATTGTTCAGGTCTGAGATTCTGAGGTCTGGGGGAGGGGGTATTTATACTAGTGAGGGGCTATCTGGACTATGCTAAATATGGATGTAGCACTAAGTGCCTTGCTGAGTCAGAATGCAGTCACATAGTACAATAGTGATCTGATATGTCAAGAGATCATCTGACTGCTGAGTCAGTTCACAGTCACGTCGTACAAGGCTAATCTAACTATACTATGACTGCTAAGCTATTTATAGGTTTAGGCACTGTCTGGGTAGTCATCAATGATATCACCATCGATTGCATCATCTCTGAAGAAGTAGTTATCTAGGAAGAGTGGTTCGTGGATTACTTCTTCTTGTTCACTGAGGTAATAATATATTGGAACTTCATCTCCATCCCATAGGATAGCATCGTCTGTCTCATATGCTGGATAAGGTGTTGGTGGGTGAAGGAGGGGTATATTGTCCTCGCTTTCATTGGATTTGCTATCTGCATACCTTCTATAGGTTATGGCACTATGAGTCGTGGGGTTATAGTAAGCTGGTGGTTGTGGTTCATGTCGCTTGTACTCAGGCGGTGGAGTTGTTGGTTCAATCTCGAGGGTTGTCTGGAGGTACAGGTTGTGTTCTCCAGTCTCTTCATTGTAGTTGAAGTAATTGGGGGTGAATGCAGGTTGGTATTCGTGCCAGTGGTCATTGTCCCAATAAGTCTCGTATATGGTTATGAACTATTGTAAGTTCATTGGCAAGGTTGGCGGTGTGATCAGAGTTGGTAGAGATCCTTGGCTTGAGGTCATGTCAGCGTCAGAGGGATCATTGTCTTCTGCTTCATCTTCGTCAAAGTTGATTATATCATAGATGTCCTTCATGGTATATCCAACTTGAGGCATTTGCAGGATGTGGTCGTCAGGGTGCGGGAAGGTTCTGTCAGTGGTCTGAACATATTCGAGATACTTGTGGTTGAGTTCTTGTATCATGTCATCGATTTGGCCATAGGACAGGGTAGCAACCATTTCGCTAGTAGTAACTCGGAGACAGAGAATAAAGGTGCTGTACTCATAGAAGAGTTCTCAGTGTTTGTGGGCGATGAGCTTCTGGTGTTGAGACATTTGGGTAATGTCTGTATCATGGTGGTGTTCGACCATATCTTCTAGGAGATGGCCGATCTGGTAGTAGCTTGAGATTTATCCAATCCGGTAGGCCTCATTAAGTATGTTCAGGACATTCCATCAGGCTTCCATGAAGTAGAGGGGTGCGAGGCTATGGATATTCATGAGGGGCAGAGGGGGTATGGCTTGGTTGACAATGGCATTCCAAATGTCAGCATGGATGTGGTTGTAGATCTCAGTGGTCATGTTTGTATGTTTTGGAAGTTGTAGTTGTTATTTGTTTTGGTTCTCTGTTTCGATGCATCTCGGGGCTCAGTATATATGCATCTATTCTTGATTGGTAAGATTCCGTTTGTATGAACCTTGTGTTCTATGACTTTGTCTTGACTCAGCTTTGTGCACTGTAACTTCTGTTTGACTCAGCTTCATAATCACACAGATGATTTCCAGTTTTGTTCAGAGGTCGCGTGTGATTTCTGTGGCTTGGAGGTTGTGCGCTTACAGTTTGAGTGAATAGGATACTTCAGAGATGAATCACCTATTTAGGAGAAAGTTGTGACAGTCAATCCAAATTAATAATATAAATCAGGGAAATTAGATATTTGATTATAGAATCAAAATCTGATTCCCAAATATAGCTTAGCCTTATCAATAGCAGTCATATTTCACCAAGGGCAGAAACTTTAACATTGGCAAAGTTTTGGAAGATGGCAAAATCTTTACAAATATTAAAAGATTCAATACTAGCAGAAAATGACCATTACTTAGCCACCTTATAGCTAGTAAACTTATATAAATAACCCAGTATCTTAGAGTGAATAAACCTCAGATCAAAATAGTTCAAAGTAAAGAGAAAGCAAAGGAACTAGTAAGTCTGTGGGCAGATACACTTCAAACTCACTCATCTCTATATTCCAAAAACTCTGTAGAGTCAAAGAAGATCAAGTTTTCAAGATACAGAAATCTGACATACTTCCAAGGTTAAGCATCTGCTATATTATAATATCTACTTACAGACTTACTAGTTCTAATCTCTTTATTTAAACTAATTTGATCTGAGGTTTATTTACTCTAAATACTAGAAATATTTATATAAGTTTGCTAGCTATATAGTAGCTAAGTTAAGACTTCTTTTTCTATATATTAATTTAGTTGAGAGATTAGTATATTTGTAAAATCTATACAAATGAAAGATTATTATATCTGAGAGATTTATATAGCTGTGATTTTTATATAATTATATAAATTATATATATAACTAAGAGATCAAGTAAGCTAAACTATAATGCTATACTATATCAGAAATTAGATTTAGATATTATAATCAAATATTTATTTTCTAATTATTATTCCTAATTCAGATCAACTATTATAGTATATTCTTTATAATTATATAAATTATATAACTATAAGATTGAGTGACTACTAACTATAATGCTATATTATATATATTAGAAATTGAATTCAAATAATATTTATTCTTTTGATTCTTATTTCTAATTTAGATCAACTATTATAGAATT
>RBNI01002178.1:0-19393 GCA_003990745.1 Jimgerdemannia flammicorona | reverse complement strand
TTACTACCCAAAAGTCCCCCAATACCTCACACTCTCCTAGCCAATGTTCTGGCATCTGCACCAGACCCCCAGCCTGCCCCACATTGTAACACTCCTCACACTCAAAGTGGCCACCATCCACCAGATGTCCATTTCAGAAATTCAACATGACATTCCTCCGTAGCATCCGCCACCATACCACCCAGTATTTAGGAGGAAGCCACCATTGCACCTTGGCACTCCAAGACCAGATACCTGCCCAGTCCCACTCCTCGCTGATCCCTGCTGCCTGCCAGCCACTTGGCCAAAGATCCAGGCCAAGACGCTGCTGGCACTCCACTCTATCCCCAATATCAAACATTTTAAGTGGGGCCCCCCCCTGGAGCAGCCTATCCCAACTCCACATACCAGGCCCCCACAATGCCTCCCCCTCATTGCCCTGCCAACATAGGCCAATTCTGTATGCTCCTTCTACCACTCTCCACCAAAAGCCCTTGAATCACAGCCACTGTGCACCATTCAGCCCTACCATAGAGAGCAGATCTCCAGAGGACCCTCGAGGGGAGGATCACATTTCCCACACCTTCTGCAGCAGAGGCACCCAACCCCCGCCCACAGTTCAGCAGCTCTCTTCAGCCACCAGGCTCTCAAACGGTGCAACCGCTTGGGGAAATCCACAAGGCCTGGACCCCCCCTGCCCACTGGTATCACCAAAGTATCCCAACTGACCTGGGCCCTCCTCCCTGCCCAGATCCAATCTCTAGCCACTTTCATCAGCCTCTTTACCACCCACACTGGGAAGTCCAGGTGATAGGCCACGTACCATAGCTTGGGGAACCAATATACATTCAGTATTGTCACCTGCCCTGCCAGAGAGATATGGCGGCCTCCCCAACCTCGAAGAGCCTCCCCCCACATGGTCACCCTACTCTCCCACCACACTCATGGTAGGACTGAGCCATACACAGAGAGGAAGATGCCCAGATACTACACCACCTCACCAGTAGGGACAATTGTTCCAATGATGTCCCCCACCCACTAGTCCATTCCCTAGCACCATCATCTCACACTTATTCCAGTTGAACTTCGCCCCAGAGTGAGCCTCATACCAATCTACTGTCTCCTTCAGTGCCTCGACATCTGCCACAGACCCAAGTCCAACCACTATGTCATCAGCAAAGGCCCCCACCTTCCACCCTATATTATATATAGAGAGCTCAGTCACCTTTTGGTGAATCCAATCCATCAACAGCTCCAGTGAAAGAGCATAGAGAATAGGGGACAAAGGATCCCCCTGAGGAACTCCTCTTCCCAAGGAAAATGCTAGACCATGGTGTCCATTACACATCAACACCACCTGACTGCTCTTGAGCAAACTCAACATAGAGGCCCAAAATCTTGAGGAACACCAATTTGATCTAACACCTTGCCCAGCCAAACCCGCCATACCCGGTCATATGCCTTCTCCTGGTCCAAGAAAACCAACCTTCCATCAAGACCACAGGCCCGAGCTCCTTCAATGACACCATGAACCCAAGCAGTCCCATCTCTTATAAGCCTGCCCCCAACAAAACCCCGCTGCTCCTCCCCCAGCACCCCTTGGGCAACTTTCTGCAGCCTAGCGACAATTACCTTAGTCACCAATTTCCTATCCATATCCAGGAGCATAATCGGCCTCCAATTCCTCCAGTCCTCCCTTCTACCTTTATCTTTATACAATAAGGCCACCAGCCAAGGTCCTGCTCTCCAACCCACTCACCCCTCTGAATAACATGGTCACAGAGGGCAGCCATCTCACCCAAAACTCCAGAGACCTTCACCATCTTTTTCCAGAAGTCCCACAGCAATCCATCCTCCCCTAGTGAAGTTCCAAGTTTAGTCACTGCTAGGACACTCTGAATCTCCTCTCCTTGCACTGGTAAGATCAAGTCACCCAAATCAGCCACTTGCGGCAGCCCCCACTCCTCAAGTGTATTGGCAATGGCCTCCTCACCTGCACCCCCTTCTTCCTCACTCCACAAATCCTGCCATCACTCTTTCAAAACTCCTAAGATTCGGTGTGTACCATACACCATATCCCCATCAGCATCCAGGATGCCATCCCACTGATACTGCACTCTCCTAGCATTGAGGAGTCTCAATAAGTACCTAGTAGGCTGCTCACCCTCCTCAAGCCCCTGCCACTGTAGCCTGGCAGCCATGCCTTGCATATGTGTCTCCTCCTCATCTCACAACACCTGTTGTAGTTCCACTAACTCCAATTTCGCCCTCTCTATCCTCCAGTCCCCCACCCCATCAGTAGCAAGCAGATCTGCCCAGTCCAATTGCAGTCTCCGCAGCCTATTGGAAGCACACCATGTATGCTTCCTCCTCCGCCTCCCAGCCTCCCTACCGGCTCCTCTTCAAAAGACCCTCACAGTCTCTTTCAAATGTTTCCAACAGACATCTACAGACAAACCCTCATGCCACCACACAGCAACCTTTGCCTGAATGTCCTCCGCCCATGAGTCCCACAACCCCTTCTCGGCTAGCAGGGAGAAGTTAAGGCACCAATGTCTGGGTCCATCTCCACTCCCCCCAAACTGCCCCTGCCCCAACAGTCCCCAGTGGTCAGACCATGGGCACCACTCCACCTCTAACGACTTCCAAACATCAGAACCCCAGCACTCAGCCATCAGAATCCAGTCAATCCTGGTACCTAGGCCATTCACCCAATGCATATAGACCCTTGCATCACCCCACCATGTTCTGCCTATATCCCCCAATGAGCTCAACCTCTCCACCTCCTCCCATGCCCCCAGCCCTCCACTTCTCCCCCCTGCACTCCTCTCTCCATCAGTCCTGTCGAGACGCTGATCCCGAACCATATTAAAGTCCCCCCCCAGAACATCCACCCCATCCTCCAAGAGAATACCCTCCTCCATCAACTCCTTGATCCATGCAATTCTCTCACCCCTAACCGCAGGGCAGTAGCAAGAGCCAACTCTCACTGACTCCCACCCCGGCCTCTGCCAATATCCCCAGACCAGGTGATCCCCCCAGCTCCTGATGCTCTCCAAGTCCCCTCTACCCTTCCTCACCAGAATCGCCACCTTCCCAAACCAAGCAGCGGCCCCACCCCACTCCCTAGTCCACTCCATCCTATCATCCTCATCCTCACACCTCACATCCTGTAGTAAAAAGAGGTCCGCCTCCAATCCCTTGAGCCAAGTAAAAATGTTCTTACACCATCCAGATCCCTGCAACCCATTCACATTCAAAGAGAAAATGTTAGCTGTACTGTTCATAGATAATAATGTTAACTGAATATCCCATCCTCTACAAGTCCACATCCCGCTCTTCCTGCACCAAGTCCAATGCACGTTCAGCAGCTTGCTCCCTTTCCCCTGATTCCTATGCCTCCAGCCCTTCCAGAAGTTCTACCATAGCTCCTCATCCCTCTCCTCAAAGTCCTCCCTATACTCCAGACAAGCCTCCCTCCAGAGCTGTAAACCATGATACTCATCCCAACAGTAGGCTGCCCGCTCACCTGCAACTACTGCCAGCTCTGCCTTCCTCACTCCATCGACCTCATAACCCTCCTCCTCCAGGAAGATTGCAAGAATTTCCCCCTTCAGTGCCTCCACCACACCCTCGCCCTGCAGAATCCTTTTACAATGCTCCTCCGGCATTGCCCACAGGTCCACCTCTCCCAATGTATCCACTGTGAGGTTATCCATCATCTTGCTCATCCACAGCAAGTTCCCCACCTCCTTCCCTCCAGGGGTTGCTGGCTGTCCTGCATCCAACATCATGATGTTAGCACCTACACTGGTGGCCTCATCCCACTCCTCCTCAGGGACATCCACCAGCTCATCCTCGCCAGCCACTACCACCTGGCCCCCTTTCTCCACATCCAGGACCCCAAAATGCACCCACTGGGCCCCCTTCATCACCACATCCTCTGGTGCCCTTCTCTTCACTGCCAGGTCCCTCCTGAAAAGAGGAGGGGGGGTGTTATCCAATTCCTGTTCCCAGACCTCAAAAGTGCCATCAGTATAGGGATCCTTGCCCAGCACCTTCCCAGCCTCTCCCTTGCCTGCCTCAGCCTCCCCTTCACCATTACCAGCCCAGACACTGGCATCGACGCCCCCCAGATACCTCAGCTCCAACTGCCTTCTTCTTCGCCTCTGCCGTTATACTCGCCAGAAGCTCCCTCTGTCTCCTACGCCCCTGCGCCCTCTCCCACTGCCTCTTGTCCATGTGGACACATTTTCCCTCCACAACCTCCAGATGTGTTGACTCCTCGAAAAGCTTCCAGGCCTTCACCCTCCATTCTACTGCACCACTCAACTCCTCCAGCGCCTCCAATAAGTCCTCCTCCTCCTCTTCACTCCCCTTCACTCTTGACACCCTGTAGATAACAGTACCCTACATCAATACTAAAGGCCAGTCCCTCTTCTTTCCTGTGGCCTCCCTCCCTGCCAGCCTAATCCTGACATCCACATCACCTGTCCTGATCTCTGTCCCCTCTCACACCCTGAACCCGATATCCACAACATCGCCATACTCAGCCATCACCTCCTCAACCCTCCTCCTGGTCTCCACCTTTGTCACCATAGGTACCCCTTTGACCAGCAACTGCACTACCCTGGGGTCCCACCTAAGACACCTCACTATAGGTACCGCCACTTCGCCAACTACCACTCCAGTCTTCATCGCCACATCCAGTGGGCCTGCCTTCTCAAAGCCCACCTCCACCCCCTCCAGCCCCTTCAGGAACTTCACCGAAGCAGCCTCTGCCACCTGCTGCAAGATAAGCCCCAAGACCATCCTCGCCATCACCGCCAAGCCTCAGAAGCACAAGGTGACTGCAAACTCCGAAATCAACTTCTTGTGTAATGGTGCCACCACCAGCCCCATCACACCATCGGCCAGGTCCCCCTTCGAAATTGGAAGCCCAGCCCGACTCCGCCATCAGCCGTCACATCTCGTTTTTTTTTCAGATTCACCATCACACCCCCATCAGCAGTCCTGCCCCCAGCCACAACATCTCCAGACCCTATGCTCACACCCTCAGCCAGAGAACCTCCCCCCCTTCCAGGGCTTGCCTTGCCCTTCCCCACCGCAGGACCAGCCCTGCTTCCAGTCGGCCATCCACTCCCCTTCACCTTGTCAGCAAAGCTCACATGGCCTGTCCCTCCTACATTTCTGCCTGACACCGGCCCTCCTCCAGTACTCTCACTGCCCTTCGACCCTCCAAAGACCCCCATCCCCAGGCCATAACCCCTCCCAACCTGCTGCCAGCCAAAGGCCCCAGGTCCACCAGACCCAGCACACCCGTTAGAACTCTTGCTCGAAGACATGTTTATAATACCTTTCCTCTGCTTTATGCTGAAAGATCGTTGCTTGAAGTTTGTGTAATGTGAAGTGTACTAGAGAAAGGTGGCATGCACTGGATCATTGTAAATGTCAAGTTCCAATGTATACAGATATCTAATATAAGCTCTTTTGGGGCTAAACTGATTGTCCTATACCGTGTAGTGAATTTGTCTTATCATTGTAGGGATGATCAGACCAATACATATAACCAGTTTATACAGCTTGGAAACTATACTCAGGGCTCCTCTCCTCTCAGATGTCTTGTCTATGTATGTAAGATAGTTCTGAATAGCAAGGTTCAGATATGGGTCTGACATTGTATATGATAGCTTTCTATATCAAAGGCCACATTTTCCTGTTTGAGGCTGACTACTAAAACTTAGAAAAATATTGTATTATTTATAGTATTGTTCATTGTAATGGCCAAAATCTGTACTTGAAATATTCAGTCAGCAAATTTATGTAAATATAAATAACCAATAAAATCTAGTTTATTTTAGGATCTCTCTCAAAACACTGACCTGACAGCAAGTCTCCCTTTTTTACCTTAGTTGTGATCCCAAGCTCCCAGATACAACTAATAAAGGTATCTGCAATATTGTCTCCAGAATGAGGACCAGTAAGTTTGATGAAGTTAAGGGTGAGAGATTTAAGCTACTAATTAAGATTAATCTAATGACCAGTAATACCTAGAAATAAAATTACATTGGAGGATATCTATGTGTTGATCATAAATGAAATTTTGCCTGCTGAATTCTACTTATTGAATGTTTGATTAAATTAGTGAGCTCTTTATAAATACATATATATAATTCAGCTTGCAAAGATCACAGTACTGCTCTTATTTATTTATTTTACCTGAAGTGTCTGACAGAGATTGTCATGCTCTGAACCACAAACCACCATCTTTCTCCAGTACTATTCACGTTACACAAGCTTCAAGCAATAGTTTTTTTGACACAAAGTGGAGGAAAGGTATTATAAACATGTCTTCGAGCAAGAGTTCTGATGGGCGTGCTGGGTCTGGTGGACCTGGGGCCTTTGGCTGGCAGCAGGTTGGGAGGGGTTATGGCCTGGGGATGGGGGCCTTTGGAGGGTCGAAGGGCAGTGAGAGTGCTGGAGGAGGGCCAGTGTCAGGTGGGAATGGAGGAGGGACTGGCTGTGTGAGCTTTGCTGACAAGGTGAAGGGGAGTGGATGGCCGACTGGAAGCCAGGCTGGTGCTGCAGTGGGGAAGGGCAAGGCGAGCCCTGGAAGGGGGGGAGGTTCTCTGGCTGGGGGTATGAGTGTAGGGTCTGGAGGTGTTGTGGCTGGGGGCGGGACTGCTGATGGGGGTGTGATGATGAATCTGGAAAAAAAATGAGATGTGATAGCTGATGGCAGAGTCAGGCTGGGGCTGCCAATTTCGAAGGGGGACCTGGTCGATGGTGTGATGGGGCTGGTGGTGGCACCATTACTCAAGAAGTCGATCTTGGAGTTTGTGGTCACCTTGTGCTTCCAAGGCTTGGTGGTGATGGTGAGGATGGTCTTGGGGCTTATCTCGCAGCAGGTGGCTGGGGCTGCTTCGGTGAAGTTCCTGAAGGGGCTGGAGGGGGTGGAGGTGGGATTTGAGAAGGCAGGCCCACTGGATGTAGTGATGAAGACTGGAGTGGTAGTTGGTGAAGTGGTGGTACCTATGGTGAAGTGTCTTAGGTGGGACCCCAGGGTAGTGCAGTTGCTGGTCAAAGGGATGCCTATGGTGATGAAGGTGGAGATCAGGAGGAGGGTTGAGGAGGTGATGGCTGAGTATGGTGATGTTGTAGATGTTGGGTTCAGGGTGTGGAAGGGGAGGGAGATTAGGACGGGCAATGTGGATGTCAGGCAGGGAGGGAGGCCATGGGAAAAAAGAGGGACTGGCCTTCAGTATTGATGTGGGGTGCTGTTGTCTGTAGGGTGTCAAGGGTGAAGGGGAGTGAGGAGGAGGAGGAGGACTTGTTGGAGGCATTGGAGGAGTTGGGTGGTGTAGTGGAACAGAGGGTGAAGGCCTGGAAGCTTTTTGAGGAGTCAACACATCTGGAGGTTGTAGAGGGGAAACATGTCTGCATAGACAAGAAGCAGTGGGAGAGGGTACAGGGGTGTAGGAGGCAGAGGGAGCTTCTGGTGAGTATGATGGCAGAGGTGAAGAAGATGGCAGTTGGAGCTGAGGTGTCTGGGGGTGTCGATGCCAGTGTCTGGGCTGGTAATGGCAGAGGGGAGGCTGAGGCAGGCAAGGAAGAGGCTGGGAAGGTGCTGGGCAAGGACCCCTATACCGATGGCACTTTTGAGGTCTGGGAACAGGAATTGGATGACACCTTCCCTCCTCTTATCAGGAGGGGCCTGGCAGTGAAGAGAAGGGCACCTGAGGATGTGGTGATGAAGGGGGCCCAGCGGGTGTGCTTTGGGGTCCCGGATGTGGAGAAAGGGGGCCAGGTGGTGGCGGCTGGCGAGGATGAGCTGGTGGATGTCC
Source organism: Jimgerdemannia flammicorona (assembly GCA_003990745.1). Taxonomy (NCBI): domain Eukaryota; kingdom Fungi; phylum Mucoromycota; class Endogonomycetes; order Endogonales; family Endogonaceae; genus Jimgerdemannia; species Jimgerdemannia flammicorona. Next base: position 11,570 of record RBNI01002178.1, on the reverse strand, counting down.
CTGAGGAGGAGTGGGATGAGGCTGCCAGTGTAGGTGCTGACATCATGATGTTGGATGCAGGATGGCCGGCAACCCCTGGAGGGAAGGAGGTGGGGAACTTGCTGTGGATGCACACGATGATGGATAACCTCGCAGCAGATACATTTGGAGAGGTGGACCTGCAGGCAATGCCAGAGGAGTATTGGGAAAGGATTCTGCAGGGCAAGGGTGTAGTGGAGGTACTGAAAGGGGAAATTCTTGCAATCTTCCTGGTGGAGGAGGGTTATGAGGTCGATGGAGTGAGGAAGGTGGAGCTAGCGGTAGTTGCAGGTGAGAGGGCAGCCTACTGTTGGGATGAGCATCATGGTTTGCAGCTCTGGAGGGAGGCTTGTCTGGAGTATAGGGAGGACTTTGAGGAGAGGGAGGATGGAGCTATGGTAGAACTTCTGGAAGGGCTGGAGGTATAGGAATCAGGGGAAAGAGAACGAGCTGCTGAGCATGCATTGGACTTAGTGCAGGAAGAGCGGGATGCAGACTTGTAGAGGATGAGATATTCATTTAACATTATTACCTATGAACAGTACAACAAATATTTTCTCTTTGAATGTGAATGGGTTGCGGAGATCTGGATGGCATAAGAACATTTTTACTTGGCTCAAGAGATTGGAGGCGGACCTCTTTCTACTACAGGATGTGAGGTGTGAGGATGAGGATGATAGGATGGAGTGGACTAGGGAATGGGGTGGGGCCACTGCTTGGTTTGGAAAGGTAGCGATTCTGGTGAGGAAGGGTAGAGGGGACTTGGAGAGTATCAGGAGCTGGGGGGATCGACTGGTCTGGGGAGATTGGCAGAGGCCAGGGTGGGAGTCAGTGAGAGTTGGCTCTTGCTACAGCCCTGCAGTTAGGGGTGAGAGAATTGCATGGATCGAGGAGCTGATAGAGGAGGGTATTCTCTTGGAGAAAGGGGTGGATGTTCTGGGGGGGGACTTTAATATGGTTTGGGATCAGCATCTTGACAGGACTGATGGAGGGAGGAGTGCAGGGGGGAGAAGTGGGGGGCTGGGGGCATGGGAGGAGGTGGAGAGGTTGAGCTCATTGGGGGATATGGGCAGAATGCGGTGGGGTGATACAAGGGTCTATACACATTGGGTGAATGGCTTAGGTATCCGGATTGACTGGATTCTGACAGCTGAGTGCTGGGGTGCCAATGTTTGGAAGTCATTAGAGGTAGAGTGGTGCCCATGGTCTGACCACTAGGGACAGTTGGGGCAGGGGCAGTTTGGGGGGAGTGGAGATGGACCTGGACATTGGCGCCTTAACTCCTCCCTGCTGGCCAAGAAGGGGTTGTGGGACTCATGGGCGGAGGACATTCAGGTGAAGGTTGCTGTGTGGCAGCATGAGGGTTTGTCTGTGGATGTCCGTTGGAAACATTTGAAAGAGGCTGTGAGGGTCTTTTGGAGAGGAGCCGGTAGGGAGGCTGGGAGGTGGAGGAGGGAGTGTACAAGGTGTGCTTCCAATAGGCTGCAGTGACTGTAATTGGATTGGGCCAATCTACTTACTTCTGATGGGGTGGAGGACTGGCAGATAGAGAGGGCGAAATTGGAGTTAGTGGAACTACAACAAGTGTTGAGAGATGAGGAAGAGACTCATATGCAAGGTATGGCTGCCAGGCTATGGTAGCAGGGGCTTGAGGAGGGTGAGCAGCCTACTAGGTACTTATCGAGACTCCTCAAGGCTAGGAGAGTGCAGCATCAGTGGGATGGTGTCCTGGATGCCGATGGGGATATGGTGCATGGCACACAATGAATCTTAGGAGTTTTGAAAGCATGATGGCAGGATTTGTGGAGTGAGGAAGAAGGGGGTGCAGGGGAGGAGGTGATTGCCAATACACTTGAGGAGTGAGAGCCGCCGCGGGTAGCTGGTTTGGGTGACTTGGTCTTACTGGTACAAGGAGAGGAGATTCAGAGTGTCCTTGCAGTGACTAAACTTGGAACATCACCAGGGAAGGATGGATTGCCGTGGGACTTCTGGAAAAAGATGGTGAAGGTCCCTGGAATTTTGGGTGAGATGGCTGCCCTCTGTGACCATGTTATTCAGAGGAGTGAGTGGGTTGGCGAGCAGGACCTTGGGCAGGTGGCCTTATTGTACAAAGATAAAGGCAGAAGGGAGGACTGGCGGAATTGGAGGCCAATTATGCTCCTGGATATAGACAGGAAATTGGTGACTAAGGTGATCATCGCTAGGCTGCAGAAAGTTGGCAGCGGGGCTTTGTTGGGGGCAGGCTTATAAGAGATGGGACTGCTTGGGTTCACGGTATCATTGAAGGAGCTCAGGCCTGTGGTCTAGATAGAAGGTTGGTTTTCTTGGACCAGGAGAAGGCATACATATGACCAGGTATGGCGGGTTTGGCTGGGCAAGGTGTTAGATTGAATTGGTGTTCCTCCGAGGTTTCGGGCCTCTATGTTGAGTCTGCTGAGGAGCAGTCGGGCGGCATTGATATGCAATGGACACCATGGTCTGGCGTTTTCCTTAGGAAGAGGAGTTCCTCAGGGGGATCCTTTGTCCCCTATTCTCTATGCTCTTTCACTGGAGCCATTGTTGGATCGGATTCGCCGAAAGGTGGTGGGGCTCTCCATATATGATATAGGGTGGAAGGTGGGGGCCTTTGCTGATGATATGGTGGTTGGACTTGGATCTGTGGCAGATGTCGAGGTGCTGAAGGAGACAGTAGATTGGTATGAGGCTCACTCTGGGGCAAAGCTCAACTGGAATAAGGTTGAGATGATGGTGCTAGGGAATGGGCTAGTGGGTGGGGATATCATTGGAACAATTGTCCCTTCTGGTGAGGTAGTGTAGTATCTGGGCATATTCCTCTCTGTGTATGGCTCAGTCCTGCCACAGGTGTAGTGAGAGAGCAGGGTGACCATGTGGAGGGAGGCCCTTCGAGGTTGGGGAGGCCGCCATATCTCTCTGGTAGGACAGGTGGCAATACTGAATGTATATTGGTTCCCCAAGCTGTGGTACGTGGCCTATCATCTGGACTTCCCAGCATGGATGGTGAAGAGGCTGGCGAAAGTAGCTAGAGATTGGATTTGGGCAGGGAGGAGGGCCCAGGTCAGTTGGGATACTTTGGTGATACTGGTGGGCAGGGGGGTCCAGGCCTTGTGGATTTCCCCAAGCGGTTGCACTGTTTGAGAGCCTGGTGGCTGAAGAGAGCTGCTGAACTGCAGGGCAGGGGTTGGGTGCCTCTGCTGCAGAAGGTGTGGGAGATGCGATCCTCCCCTCAAGGGTCCTCTGGAGATCTGCTCTCTATGGTGGGGCTGAATGGTATTCGGTGGCTGCGATTCAAGGGCTTTTGGTAGGGAGTGGTCAAAGGAGCACACAGAATTGGCCTACATTGGCAGGGCAATGAGGGGGAGGGGCTGTGGGGGCCTGGTATGTGGAGTTGGGATAGGCTGCTCCTGGGGGGTGCCCTACTTGAAACATTTGATATTGGGGATGGAGTGGAGTGCCAGCAGCATCTTGGCCTGGATCTTTGGCCGAGTGGTTGGCAGATAGTGGGGATTGGCAAGGAGTGGGACTGGGTGGGTATCTGGTCTTGAAGTACCGAGGTGCGATGGTGGCTTCCTCCTAAATACTGGGTGGTATGGTGGCAGATGCTATGGAGGAATGTCATATTGAATTTCCAAACTGGGCATCTGGTGGATGGTGGCCGCTTTGAGTGTGAGGAGTGTTACAATGTGGGGCAGGCTGGGGGTCTGGTGTAGATGCCAGAACATTGGCTAGGAGAGTGTGAGGTATTGGGGGACTTTTGGATAGTAATCGGGAATAGACTAGGTGTGGAGCAGAGGCTGGTTGGTGTGGGGGGCTACTGGGATGATTTGAAATCTCAGCTGGTGGGTGGGGTGGGTGATAGTTGGCTCACTGTAGGTTGGGTGTTGGCAGTATAGGTAGGACTGGCGGGTCATTGGCTCTTTGTATTTGAGGAGGGGAGGCAGATGGGACTGCAGGAGAAGGTGGTAAGGTGGGAGGAGCTGTTGGGGGATCTGTTGACTGGATGGTGGGTTGGTTGGGGCCCTCTGGGAGGGAGGCAGCGCAGTTTGGTGACTAGGATATGTGACCAGAGTGGCGGAAGAGTGAGGATTGTGTTGGACAGAGTGGAATTTCATCAGAAAGGGGTAGGGGGGGGGGGGCCCCCCTAGGGGGATCAGAAAGGGGGTGGGATAAATGTATTTATATGGAATAGATAGGTATTAATAAAGAAAAGGAGTCCAAGTGACTATAAAAAAAAAAAAAAGAAAGGAAGAGACCTGAGAATGTGCATTGATTACCATGACCTCAATGAACAGACCATCAAGAACTATTATCTACTATCCAGAATTGATGAAATATTCAACAGGCTTACCAACCCACAGTTTATGAGCTCTTTTGACCTGCAAAATGGTTATTGACAAATTAACATGAAAGAAGAAGACATCTACAAGACAGCCTTCTGAACTCACTATAGACACTTCAAGTTCCTGGTTATGTCTTTTGGCTTAACTAATGCTCCTACAACCTTTCAGACACTGATAAACACCATCCTGCACCCATACCTAGACAAATTCATTGTTGTCTATATTGACAACATTCTAGTCTTCAGCAAAACCCTAGAGGAACATCTTGAACACCTTGAACTAATACTACTGAAACTCCAAGAAAACTGACTCTTTGCAAAACTCAGCAAATGTGAATTTCTCCTGAAAGAAATTCAATTCCTTAGACACATTGTCACTCCAAATAGAATCAAAGTAGACTCCAGCAAAATCTCCACAATCAAAGATTGGCCTAGACCCAAAAGGCTGAAAGACCTCTAGTCATTCCTGGAATTAGCAAACTATTACAGGCAATTTGTTGTCAACTTTGTTAAAATCACTACTGCCCTTACTCAAATGACCAAGCACAACAAGAAAGAAGAACAGCTCTGGACCATGAAACAAGAAAAAGACTTCAACAATCTTGTAAATTGGGGACCCAAACAAGATATAGCCTTCTAAGTACTAAAAGATACATTGATAACCACTCCAGTACTTCAAGCAGCAAACCCTGCCCTACTATATAAAGTTACTACTGATGCCTCTGACCTAGCTCTTAGAGCAGTGCTCATGCAAGAAGGACACCCTGTGGCCTATCATTCTCACAAGTTCAATGATACCAAAATCAACTATATAACTTATGAGAAGGAAATGCTAGCTATTGATCAAATGGCAACCATATCTAGAAGGAGTACACTTCACTGTATTGACTGACCACAAGTCATTAGTCAACATCAAGATACAGGCTACTCTTTCTCAAAAGCAAGCCAGATGGATAAAAGTCCTCACCAACTTTAATTATGAAATTCAGTATTGCCCTAGCAAGGAGAATATTATTGCTAATACAATCTCAAGACCACCAATCGAAGAAGTTATCCAAACTCTCACCCTGGTTACAAACTCTATCATGGAATAAATTATCACAATATGTGCTGATAATAAAGAAGCTCAAGCACTCTGAGAAATTCTGAATAGTAATAAAGCTAATAAGTATACCCACTACAACTAATACCAACTGAAGGACAATACTATCTACTACAAGGATAGACTATATGTCCCAAACAACCGAGACCTCTGAAGGACTATCCTATTTGAATGTCATGATACCTCTACAGCTGGACATTTAGGATTTGATAAATACTACAAAGTTATCTCCCGAAACTTCTATTGGCCCCACATGGCAGATCAGCTCAAGACCTACATCACTTCCTATAATACCTGCCAACAGAATAAGTCTTCAACAATAGCAAAACCTGGCTTACTACACCCTATCCCAGTGCCATCTGCTAATTGGGAACAAATCTCTATGGACTTCATTGTACAACTACCCTGAACCAAGAATGGAAAAGATGCAATTGTTGTCTTTATGGACTATCTCAACAAACAAGCCCACTTTGTACCAACTACTACTACTGCAACAGCACCAGATATAGCTATACTCTTGTTTGACAACATCTTTCACTATCATAGTCTTCCTAAGATCCATTTTTGGAAAGCCCTCCATGCATACCTTGGAACAAAACTGGTACTATCCACAGCCTTTCACTCCAAAACTGATGGCCAAACTGAAAGAATGAACTGAACTCTGAAACAAATGCTAAGGAACTATATTTCCTACAGACAAGATGATTGGCATAAACACCTCACTACAGTCAAGTTTGTCTATAATAATAGCAAGCAAGCCTCTCTTAGAATGACCCCATTCTTCGCCAACACTGGACAAAACCCAAACACTCCTTTGACACTTATCTGAACCACTGAAGAACTCTCCACAGTTGAAGCTGTTGAAGAATTCCTGCTCTAAATGCACAATTTAAGCCAGATCACAATCGAGAACTTATTGTATACTCAAGAACAACAGTCACAGTATGTTAATTAACATTGCTAAGAAGAAACTTTCAATATTAGAGAAAAAGTTCTACTGGACATCTAAGGATACTGAGTTGATAACCTCAAGCACAGACCATCTACAAAGCTAAACAGCAAATTTATTGGACCATTTGAAGTCATTGCACAAGTCTCTCCAACCTTCTACAAATTGGTGCTACCAGATACCATTAAAGTCCACCCAGTCTTTAATGTTCAACATCTCAAATGATATAATGAGAATGATGATGAGCTATTCCCAAACCAAACCATGGAACCACCTGCATCTATCATTATTAATGACTAAGAAGAATATGAAGTCGAGGGTGAAGGGGAGTGAGGAGGAGGAGGAGGACTTGCTGGAGATACTAGAAGAACTGAGTGGGGCAGTGGAGCAGTGGGTGAAGGCTTAGAAGGCTTTCGAGGAGTTGATATACTTGGAGGTGGTGGATGGGAAGCAGATTTGAGTGGATAAGGTGTAATGGGAAAAGATTCAGAGACATAAGCATCAGAAGGAGCTACTGGCCAAGTTGGAAAGTTGACTACAGAAGGAGGCTGGTGGAATGGTGGAAACAGGGGGTGCCAAAGCAAGTGTCTGGGCTAGCAAAGATAGTAGAGATGCAGAGAAGGGATCAGGAGAGGGCAAGAAGGTAGCCAGCAGTAACCTATATACTGATGGTACACTCGAGGTCTGGGAAGAAGACTGAGTGGGATCGCCTACCCCTACTCTACTTATCAGGAGAGGTCCAGCTTCCCAGCACAGGGTGGGGGAGGATGTGCCTATAAAGGGGACCCAGAGAGTACAATTTGGGGTCCCAGAGGTGGCAAATAGAGAATAGGTAGAGGCAGCTGGCAAGGAGGAACTGGTGGATATCCCAGAGGTGTGAGATGAGGCTGTAAGTGCCAGAGCTGATACCACAATGTTGGATGGCAGATGACCAGCAACTCTGGGAGGGAAGGAGATAGGAAACCTACTTTGGATGTGTAGAATGATGAATAACCTGGTGGCTGAAGAGCTGGGGGAGGTAGACTTGAGGGTGATGAGTGATGAGTATTGGGTGTGGGTCCTGCAGGGGGATGGTGTGGAGTTAGCATTGAAGGCAGAGATCCTTGCAGTGTATCTGGAGGAGGAAGAGTATGAAGTGAATGAGGAGCGGGAGGCTGAGCTAGCTGGGGTCACTGGTGAGAGGACCAAATACTGTTGGGCCAAGCATTATGGATTGCAGCTCTGGCAGGAGGTATGTCTGGAGTACTGAGAGGAGTTTGAGAAGAAGGCAGATGGGGAGATGAATGAACTGTTGGCAGGATTGGAGGCTCAGCAGGCAGAGGAGAAGGAGGTGACAGCAGAATATAATCTGGATATGGCACAGGAAGAGACGAACATGGAGCAGTAGGATTGGACTGGATTAACACTCTATACTTCATTATGAATAGTACAACCAACATTTTTTCTTTGAACATGAATGGGTTATGGGGTGCAGTTCGATGCAGGAATATTTTTACTTGGCTGAAGGGATTGGAGGCCAATCTCTTCCTCTTGCAGGATGTCAGGTGTGATGATGATTTGGATAGACTGGAATGGATAAAGGAATGGAGAGGTGAGACAGTTTGGAAAGACAAGGTTGGGATTCTGATATGGAAAGACAGAGGAGAGATAAGGGACATTCAGAGCTGGGGGGATTGATTGGTCTGGGGTAAGTGGATATGTTTGGGATGGGAGCTGGTCACAGTGGGCTCTTGCTACTGCCCTGCAGTATAGGGTGAGTATGTAGATTGGGTGAGGGGCCTTTAGGAGAGTGGGATCCTCACAGAGACTGGGGTGGATATACTGGGTGGAGACTACAAATGGTCTGAGATATACTGTTAGATAGAACAGATGGAGGATGGAGAGCTGAGGATCAGAGTGGTGGACTGACAGCATGGGAGGAAGTGGAAAGGCTGAGTGTACTGGTGGATGCAGGCAGGGAGTACTGGGGGGATAGGAGGGTTTATATGCATTGGGCAGAGGGCTTGGGGACAAGAATTGATTGGATCCTGATGGCCAACTGCTGGGGCTTGGATGTTTGGAAGTTACTGGAGATTGAATGGTGTCCTTAGTCAGATCATTGGGGGCTTTTAGGACAGGGGTAATTTGGGGGAAGTGGAGATGGGCCTGGACATTGGTGCCTCAATTCCTCCTTATTAGATGATAAGATCTGGTGGGATGAGTGGGCTACAGATATTCAACTAAGGATAGAGTGCTGGAGACAAGAAGGTGCCCTAGTTGGTATTCAGTAGTTATAGATGAAAGAGATAGCCAGGACCTACTGGAGTGAGGCTGACAAGGAGGCTGGGAAACAGCAGAGGTGACAAGTGCAATGGGCTTCTAGTAGACTGGCTAGGCTTTTAGAGGATTGGGTGAGGCTGGAGATATTGGAGGGGGGGAGAGATTGGAGATCTATGAGGGTGAAGAAGGAGGTTGGCAAACTACAATAGATATTGTGAGAGGAGGAAGAGGTAAAAGTGCAAAGCTTGGTGGCGAGGCTCTGTTGGCAGGGTTTGGAAGAAGGAGAGAGACCCTTGAAGTTCCTCATGAGAGCTCTTCAGATGAGAAGAGTGCAGCAGAGGTGAGAGGGGGTGCTTGACTCTGATGGTATACTGGTGCATAGTATTCAGGACATCTTTGGATCTTTAAAGGAGCATTGGAGTGGTTTGTGGAGTAAGGAGGAGAATGGAGTAGATGCTGAGGCCATTGGCCATATATTAGAGGATTGGCACCCCCTGCACATAGATGGGGTGGGAGACTTGGTGCTATCTATACAAGAAGAGGAGATCCACCAGGTTCTTGCCACAACATTGCTGGATATAGTGCCTGGGGAGGATGGTTTGCCCTGGGACTTCTGGAAGAAGATAATTGGGATCCCAGGAGTACTGAGAGAGATGATGGCACTGTGCAATTTCATTCTACAGACAGAGAAATGGGTGGGAGAGCAGAATCTGGGATTGGTGACATTGCTTTACAAGAACAAAGGAAGGCATGAGGATTGGAAGAATTGGAGACCAATTATGCTGCTAGATATGGACTGAAAGTTGGTTACTAAGGTAGTGGTCGCAAGGCTTCAAAAGGTGGCCTAGCAAGTCTTGGGCGTTGAGCAGAGGGGCTTTGTGGGAGGCCAGCTCATTAGAGATGGTACAGGCTGGGTACATGGAGTTATTGAAGGGGTACAAGCATGTGGATTGGATGGGCACCTAGTCTTTTTGGATCAAGAGAAGGCTTATGACCAAGTGTGGTGAGTCTGGCTGGCAAAAGTACTGGATAGGACTGGGGTTCCACACCAGTTCTGGTCAGCAATAATCAGCCTACTGGAAGAGAGTAGGGCTGTGCTCATGTATAATAGCCATAGAGGGGTAGCATTTCCTCTAGGCAGGGGGGTGCTCCAGGGAGACCCATTGTCCCCCATTCTATATACCCTATCACTGGAACCCTTAATAGATAGAATCAGGCAGAAGATAGTGGAGCTCTCCATCTTTGGCATTGGCTGGAAAGTAGGGGCATTTGCAGATGATATAGTGGTTGGACTGGGATCAATTGCTGATATCGAGGAGCTCAAGGAGACAGTGGAGTGGTATGAGGAGAATTCTGGGGTGAAGCTCAACTGGCATAAGTATGAGATGATGGTGTTAGGCAATGGTCTGGTGGGAGGGGAGGTTATTGGAATAATAGTCCCTGTAGGCAAGGCAGTGAGGTACTTGGGCATCTTTCTATCGGTGTATGGGTCAGTTCTACCCAGACTTTGGTGGGAACAGTGGGTCAGGATCTGAGGGGAGGCCCTGCAGAGTTGGGGGGGCTGTCATTTGTCCCTGGCAGGGTGTGTCTCGATTTTGAACATATACTGGTTCCTGAAGTTGTGGTATCTGGCTTATCATCTGGACTTCCCAGTCTGGGTGGTGAAGAGATTATTGAAGCTGGCCAAGGGATGGATCTGGGCTAGAAGAAGGAGTCAGATCAGCTGGGAGGTCTTGTCCTTACCAGTGGCAAGTGGTGGACTTGGGCTGGTTGACTTTCCAAAGAGGCTACACTGTTTGAGAGCTTGGTGGCTGAAGAGAGCCATAGAGCTGAGAGGGGGTGATTGGGTTCCCCTACTGCAGAAGGTCTGGGAGATAAGAGCCTTGCCATGAGGCTTAACTGGAGATCTCCTACCTTTGGTTGGCCTTAGGAATACTGCACAATTGCAATATAAAGGATTCTGGTGGGGGGTGGCAGAGGGGGCACACCATATTAGAATTTATTAGTAAGAAAATGAAGGGGAGATGGATTGGGACCTAGCAATATAGAGGTGGGACCAGGTGCTGTTAGGCAGCATTCCCTTACTTGAGTTCAACATTAGTGATAGGATAGAATGCCAGAGGGGACCAGGTCAGAATCTGTGGCCCAGTGGTTGGCAAGGTGTTGAAATCGGTGAAGAGTGGGCCTGGTATAGCATTTGGACCTGGAGTGCAGAGGTGAGGAGATGGATGCTGCCAAAGTACTAGGTGACCTGGTGGTGTATACTGAGGAGGAATGTAATGCTCAACTATTGCTTGGGTCATCTAGTCGAGAGAGGTTGCTTCAAATATGAGGAGTGCTATAATGTGAGAATAGAAGATGGATATATGCAGAAGCCTGAACATTGGCTGGGAGAATGTGAGGTTCTTAGTGACTTTTGGCAGACTGTTGGGGAGCATTTGGAGGTAGGAGGCCAAGGAGGTGGTATATGGGGGTGGTGGAAAGATCTGAGGGATAGACTGGTAGGGGGGTGGGGAAGGAATGGCTCATGTTAGGCTGGGCTCTAGCTATATGAGTGGGGCTGGCCAGCCATTGGCTCTTCGTTTTTGAGAAGAGGAGAAGGCTGGGCTTGGGGGTCTGGCTGCTGCAGTGGCATAGCCTTATGGAAGACACTTTGACAGGCTGGTGGCTTGGTTGGGGGTTGCAGGGTGGTTGGAGGTATCAATTGGTGGAGAAAATCTATAGGCAGAGTGGGAGAAGGGTTGGAGTAGTGAGTGAGAAGATGGTCTTTGTTTGGGAAAGGGTGGGGAGAGGCTCCCCTATGGGGATCGGATAGTGGGAGGAGATATTGTAATCTTATTAATAGACTGGTAATAAATGGTGGAGTCCAAGTGACTATAAAAAAA
>RBNI01002177.1:0-19403 GCA_003990745.1 Jimgerdemannia flammicorona | reverse complement strand
GATCTGAGAAATCAAAGGAAAATGCCAAGAGGAAAGTTCTCGGCAAAGATGACAAATGATGACAAATAAAGTTCTACAAGTTTCCAGGACATTCAGTGACTAACTAAATAAGTACTAGTTAATGCTCGGCGCCAAGAAGGGGATTTCTAAGTACGCGGAAAGTGCCGGAAGGTTATAGAATATTCAAGAAAGACAGAGAAAAGAAATAAACTACGCTAAAATGTTACACTAGGAGTAGTTGTGTGAAGGGGTATTGTGGGGAAGTATTCAAGATTGTTCTTGTGTATTTGAGTCTGAGATTCTGAGATCTGGGGGAGGGGGTATTTATACTAGTGAGGGGCTATCTGGACTATGCTAGATATGGATGTAGCACTAAGTGCCTTGCTGAGTCAGAATACAGTCATGTAGTATAAGTGTGATCTGACATATCAAGAGATTATCTGACTGCTGAGTCAGTTCACAGTCATGTCATACAAGGCTAATCTAACTATACTATGACTGCTAATCTATTTATAGATTTAGGCACTGTCTGGGTAGTCTTCAATAATATCACCATCAATGACATCATCTCTGATAAAGTAGTTGTCTAGGAAGAGAGGTTCGCAGATTACTTCTCCTTGTTGGCTGAGGTAATAATACATTGGAACTTCATCTCCATCCCACAGGATAGCATCATCTGTTTCATATACTGGGTAAGGTGTTGGTGGATGCAGGAGGGGTGTGTTGTCTTCGCTTTCATCAGATTCGCTGTCTGCGTATCTTCTATAGGTTACAGCACTATGAGTCGCAGAGTTGTAGTAAGCTGGTGGCTGTGGTTCATGTTGCTCATACTCAGGTGGTGGAGTTGTTGGTTCAATCTCAAGGGTTGTCTGGAGGTACAGGTTATGTTCTCCGGTCTCTTCATTATAGTTGAAGTAATTGGGGGTGAATGCAGGTTGGTATTCGTGCCAGTGATCATTATCCCAATAAGTCTTGTATGTGGTTATGAACTGTTGTAAGTTCATCAGCAAGGTTGGTGGTATGATCAGAGTTGGTAGAGATCCTTGGCTTGAGGTCATGTCAGCATCAGAGAGATCATTGTCTTCTGCTTCATCTTTATCGAAGTTGATTATATCGTAGACATCCTTCATGATGTATCCAACTTGGGGCATTTGTAGGAGGTGGTCATCGGGGTGCGGGAAGGTTCTGTCGGTAGTCTGAACATACTCGAGATACTTGTGGTTGAGTTCTTGTATCATGTCATCAATTTGGCCATAGGACAGGGTAGCAACCATTTCACTGGTAATAACTCAGAGATGGAGAATAAAGGTGCTGTACTCATAAAAGAGTTCTTGGTATTTGTGGGCAATGAGCTTCTGGTGTTGAGACATCTGGGTAATGTCTGTATTGTGGTGGTGTTCGACCATATCTTCTAGGAGGCAGCCGATCTGGTAGTAGCTTGAGATTTGTCCAATTCAGTGGGTCTCATTAAGCATGTTCAGGGTATTTCATCGGGCTTCTATGAAGTAGAGGGGTGCAAGGCTATAGATATTCATGAGGGGTAGAGGGGGTGTGGCTCGGTTGACAATGGCATTCCAAATGTCAGCATGGATGCAGTTGTAGATCTCGGTGGTTATGTTTGTGTGTTTGAAAGTTGTGGTTGTTATTTTTTTTGGTTTTCTGTTTCGACACATCTTGGGGCTTGGTATATATGTATCTGTTCTTGATTGGTAAGATTCTATTTGTGTGAACCTTGTGTTCCGTGACTTCATATTGACTCAGCTTTGTGCGCTGTGACTTCTGTTTGACTCAGCTTCATGATCGCACAGATGATTTCCAGATTTGTTCAGAGGTAACGTGCGATTTCGGTGACTTGTTAAGAGGGTGGCATGTGATTTCTGTGACTTGGCGGTTGTGTGCTTACAACTCTCCCCTTCTTAGCTTTTGACGTCCTCGTCGGGGCCTTCTAATTTTGTTCTAGTGTTGTTATACCATTTGGGAGGTCAAAAGTCCAATAACATCTATTTTTTCAGAAAGTAGCATGCTCATAGTACAGTTGCCTAACATATTGGATTCATATGTTAAAGGGTCATGTATTTGATACCATACACCAGAAGTGATTCTGATGTCATTCACTGCTGGAGAATTTCCTCTAAGGAATCTTCTTAAATGTCTATGCCTTGTTTCCCACCAGTGGTATGGGGAGAATAGGCTTGCTTTCAGTTTTGCTATTTTTTCAGAGGGTTCATATTCTTTTATTCTGTCTTGCTGAGTTCTTGATTAGGTTTGTGATAATTATAATATTCGGGAGGTATAATATATTTTATGCACTGATAGGTGCAGGAGTATTCAGTGTTCAGTTGTTCAAGGAATTGTATTCCTGAACTAAGTCGGTAGCATTCTGGAGATTAGTCTTGGGTTCCCATGTTGCATCATGGATTGGATAACCTTTCCATTTAATGAGGTACTCAGGGTGGTTCTTGTGGCCACATTTGTTGAGGATTTGTTCAACTTTGTATTCTTCCTAGTCATTGATAATGACAGGTGCAGGTGGTTCCATAGTTCGGTTCAGGAATAGTTCATCATCATTGTCATTGTATCGCTTGAGACGTTAGACATTGAAGACTGGGTGAATCTTAATGGTATCTGGTAGCGTCAATTTGTAGGAGGTCAGAGAGACTTGTGAAATGACTTCAAATGGTCCGATGAACTTGCTGTTCAGTTTCGTAGATAGTCTGTGCTTGAGGTTGTCAACTCGATATCCACGGATGTCTAATAGAACTTTTTCTCCAATATTGAAGGTTTCTTCTCGGCAGTATTGGTTAACATACTGTGACTGTTGTTCTTGAGCTCATGATAAATTCTCAATTGTAATCTGGCTTAGATTATGCATTCGGAGTAAGAATTCTTCAACAGCTTCGACTGTGGAGGGTTCTTCAGTAGTTTGAATGAGTGTTAGAGGAGTGTTTGGGTTTTGTCCAGTGTTGGCGAAGAATGGGGTCATTCCAAGAGAGGCTTGCTTGCTGTTGTTATAGGCAAACTCAACTGCAGTAAGGTGTTTATGCCAATCATCTTGTCTGTAGGAAACATAGTTCCTTAGCATTTGTTCCAGAGTTCAGTTCATTCTTTCAGTTTGGCCATCAGTTTTGGGGTAAAAGGCTATAGATAGTGCAAGTTTTGTTCCAAGGTGCACATGGAGGGCTTTCCAAAAATAGCTGGTGAATTTCAGGTCTCAGTTACTAACAATGATCTTAGGGAGACCATGATAGTGGAAGATGTTGTCAAACAAGAGTATGGCTATGTCTGGTGCTGTTGCAGTGGTGGTAGTTGGTACAAAGTGAGCTTGTTTGCTGAGATAGTCCACAAAGACAATGATTGTATCTTTTCCATTCTTGGTTTGGGGTAGTTGTACAATGAAGTCCATAGAGATTTGTTCCCAATTAGCAGATGGTACTGGGATAGGGTGGAGTAGGCCAGGTTTTGCTAGTGTTAAGGACTTATTGCATTGGCAGGCATCACAGGAAGTGATGTAGGTCTTTAGCTGATCCGCCATCTGGGGCCAATAGAAGTTTCGGGAGATAACTTTGTAGCATTTATCAAATCCTAAGTGTCCAGCAGTAGGGGCATTATGACATTCGAATAGGATAGTCCTTCGGAGATCTCAGTTGTTTGGAACATACAATCTGTCCTTGTAGTAGATAGTATTGTCCTTGAGTTGGTATTGATTATACCGGGTATGCTTGTCAGCGTCATCTCTGTTCAGGATTTCTCAGAGTGTTTGAGCTTCCTTATCATCAGTACATGCTGTGATAATTTGTTCCATGATTGAGTTTGTAACCAAGGTGAGAGTTTGGATAACTTCTTCAATGGGTGGTCAAGATTGCATTGGCAATAATGTTTTCCTTGCCAGGGTGGTACTAGATTTCATAGTCAAAGTTAGTGAGGACTTTCATCCATCTGGCTTGCTTTCGAGAAAGGGTAGTCTGGGTCTTGATGTTGACTAATGACTTGTAGTCAGTCAATACAGTGAAGTGTGCTCCTTCTAGGTATGGTCTCCATTTGATCAGAGTGTCTATGATGGCTAACATTTCCTTCTCATGAGTTACGTAGTTGATTTCGGTATCATTGAACTTGCAGGAGTGATAGGCCACAGGGTGTCCTTCTTGCATGAGTACTGCTCCAAGAGCTAGGTCAGAGGCATCGGTGGTAACTTCATATGATAGGGTGGGATTTGCCACTTGAAGTACTGGAGTAGTTATCAAAGCATCCTTCAGTGCTTGGAAGGCAGTATCTTGTTTGGGTCCCCAATTTGCAAGATTGTTGAAGTCTTTTTCTTGTTTCATGGTCCAGTGTTGTTCTTCTTTCTTGCTGTGCTTGGTCATTTGGGTAAGGGCAGTGGCAATTTTGGCGAAGTTGGCAACAAATCATCTGTAATAGTTTGCTAGTCCCAGGAATGACTGGAGGTCTTTCAGCTTCTTGGGTCTGGGCCAATCTTTGATTGTGGAGATTTTGCTGGGGTCCACTTTGATTCCATTTGGCATAACAATGTGTCCAAAGAATTGAATTTCTTTCAGAAGAAATTCACACTTGCTGAGTTTTGCAAAGAGTCAGTTTTCTCGGAGTTTCAGTAGTACTAGTTCAAGGTGTTTGAGATGTTCCTCCAGGGTTTTGCTGAAGACTAGGATGTCATCAATGTAGACAACAACAAATTTGTCCAGGTATGGGTGCAGAATGGTATTCATCAGTGTCTGGAAGGTTGCAGGGGCATTAGTTAAGCCAAAGGGCATAACCAGAAATTCAAAGTGTCTATAGCGGGTTCAGAAGGCTGTCTTGTAGATGTCTTCTTCTTTCATGGCAATTTGCTAGTAACCATTTCGCAGGTCAAAAGAGCTCATGAATTGTGGGTTGGTAAGTCTGTCGAATATTTCATCGATTCTGGGTAGTGGACAATAGTTCTTGATAGTCTGTTCATTGAGGTCGCAGTAATCAATGCACATTCGCAGGTCTCCTCCTTTCTTGACAACAAAGAGGACTGGTGCACCATAAGGTGATACACTGGGTCTGATGAATCCTTGTTCCAGAAGTTTGTCAATTTCTTTCTTGAGTGCATCAATTTCTCTCAGAGACATGTGGTAGATTGATTTGAAGGCTGGCTTGGTGTCTGGAATAGTCTTGATGGTATGGTCCACTGCTCATTTGGGAGGTAGGCCTTTTGGGAGTTTCTTTGGGAATATGTCTCGGAATTTCTAGAGTAGTGGTCTGACATGGCTGTCAACTTTGGAAAAGTCTTCTTCAGAGTTCTCAGGTTCTCCTTTGGATTGATGGATGGAGATAGTAAAGAGAGGGTACTTCTTGGCTAATTTCTTGAGTTGTAGCTTATTGATGTGGGTGATCTTTGGTCCAGGGTCACTAGAGTTGAGTGGGTCCTTTTCGCCTTGCAGTTTGAAGTTGTGGCATCCTTTCTTGATGGTCAGAGAATGGTTTACCCAATCGATCATGGGGTTCTCTTGTTTTAACCATGGAGTTCCAAGGATGATTTCATTGTCAGGGAGTGGTACAATTTGAAGGGTAATATGTACTCGATAGTCACTAATTCGGAAGGGTAGATTGCGGACTTCCTTGCTAATGACATGTGAGGTTCCGTCAGCTATGGCAACTGCTTGAGTTTGTTGTACCAGAGAGGTGAAGACCTTGAGTCTGTTGGCTATTTCTTCATTGATGAAGTTGCCTGAGGCACCACTGTCTATCATGATCTTGACAGGTGCTCGGTTGACAAAAGCTTTAAGTGTAAGCAGTTTGTCTGATCCAATGGTGGTGATTTCAGTTGTAGGAGCTTTCCTTCTATTGGTTCTTTTTTGAGCCAGTTCATTGACACAAGAGAAGCAATCATCAATTATTCGGGAAGAGTATATTCCAATACTATGGGGACATCAGCCACTTGGTACATATCCATCTTCGATTTTCTTGTAGAATTGTTCTTCTTTGTTCATGGTAGGTTGGACTGGGGCCTTGTTTGATGAACCAAATCCTTTGGATTCTCGGATGGTGGGTAGTAGTTCAGGGACTTCCTTGACTGTCAGATTTGACTTGATTTTTTCGAATAGGATCTGAGTGATACAGAAGCCTATAGGGATCTTGAAGGGTGTCCAACTGTGGTTTCGGATGAGGATAATAATTTCGCCTGTATAATCTTCATCAATGACTCCTCCTTCTACTGAGAGTCCTTTCAATGCTAGGCTGTTGCGACAGCATATTCTTCCAACATGTCCTTTAGGGATTTGGATGCTGATTCCGGTGTAGACTTGTTTGACTTCTCGGTTGGAGACTGTAGCTTCTTTGGCTGCATACAGGTCATATCCAGCTGCTTTTTGACTTCCTTTGGTTGGGGCCTTAGCAGTTGTCTTAACTTGACAAAGTCTAGTGTTCTGGTGGTTAGGTTGTTGAGGTGGTGCAGAGTAGTAACAGTTGCTCAGGTTGTTGTTTGGGGTTTTCGGTTAGGGCAGGTGCTGGCCATGTGTCCTGTCTTTCAGCAATAGAAGTATGCTCCGCTTCTTCTAAGTTCATTCCTTTCACCTTCAGTGAGTTTCTTGAAGGTACTCGGGCTGGGTGGGTTCATGATTTCTGGGTGTCCATGAAGTGGATATTGAGGGAGCTCGGGATGCTTCATGCTTGGGTTCTTCTTTCTTGGTCCAAGTCTTTTTCTTGTTGTTGAATTGTCTTCGGGGCAGAATAGGTCCAGCTGTTAGGATCTGCTTGACCATAGTCTTGATTCTCACCAAGTACCATTGTTGGTAGTCACAACCAACTGGGCATCCTTGTTCTCAGATTTTTCTAGTAAGCCATTCTGGTAGGGCATCAAATAAATGATCTGCTCTTGTACTATTTCATGCTTCATCATTGGCTATATATCCTAGGCCAACAGTGTTCAGGAGTGACTCAAGTTTTGTACAGAAGGTTTCGAATTCCTCCTTACCATATACATCGAATTTGAGGTTGCGGAGTTTTACTCGGGATTCAGCAATCATAGTTTTACTGCGATATTGAGCAATCATGAGTTGTTTAAGTCCAGGGGCTGCAGGATGGTCTCCATATCCTGGGGCATTATTTGCTGCATTCTGAGTAACTACTGCAGATCAGGTGTCCCATGTGAGGGGTTTTTCGGGAAGGGTTCACCACCATTCTTTGGCAGGTCCTCAGAAGAATGTAACAACTCAGCAGACATAGGCTGTAGTGGTAGCAAAGAGTTGTTCCAAAGTGTGGTCTTGATTGTTTGTCAGAACGCGGTCAGCGACTTGTTCATTGGTCCATTGATTGGCTTTGAAGTTGGTGTCAACTACACTAATGAAGTTTTGGACTTCTTGTGCAGTACCATTGAAGGTAGATAGACTCAGATTTTTTGTAGGTCGGGTCTGTTTAGCTAAGGCAGTAATGGTTGCTGCCATTATGGCTACCTGGGCTGTGAGGTCTAGAATCTGTTGGTTTGCCATGTTGTTTACTGGAGGTGGTTGAACTACTAGTAGTAGTATTACCGGTACTATTTGAGATACTGGTGCAGAGTGTGATAGGGTTCTTTGAGTCTGTGTAAGTTGCTGGAGTAATAGTTGTGGGTCTGGAGTGAGGGCTTGATAGATAGCTGTCTGTTGCTGTGTAGGTGTGTTCTGTCCTGATGGAGATGTGTCTCCTTCAGCAGTGTATTCGGGATTGAATTCACTGAGATACTCCTCCTCCTCTTTGGTTTGGTCCCTGTGTACTTGGGTTTGCTCAGCATCAAAGTAGACAGAATCAGTTGTATATCTGATTTCAGATGGACTTAATTCAAAGTCAAGTTCTGGTTCGGTATTGGTTTCAGATTCAGGTAGGGCTGTAGCAGAGCCTGCTTCAGGTTCGGGATCAGGTAATTGATGAAGAGTTTCTCTGGCTTCTTCTTTAAGAATATGGTGGACCTTGCTATTCTGGAATCGGTAGTATAACATAGTCTTGGTCCTGGTACAGTGAAAGTCCGTAGAGTTGAGCTACTTGGCTACAGAGGCTTGGGCTTCATGAGGAACTAAGGCTAGAAAGACTACTGCTGGTTGTCCTAGGTCGCTCGGATTTGTGGAGCTGACAAAACTCTTGTTAAGAAGAGTAAAGAAGGCTTCTATAAGACCTTCTTCATCCTGACTTGCTGGGTGTAGTGCAAGGAGTTCGGTGAATAGGGTTTCACCTATATGCTGGTTTAATTAGAGTACTTCTTTCTTTGAATGAAGTTTATCCCACTTGTTACAGGTGTGGAGGTCAAATTGTCCTTGTATGTCAGATTCAATTCTCTCTAGATTGTCAGATAGTTCATGATAAATTCCAGGTCAGAGGTTGGGCTTTATACCAACTTGTAGGAATTCACAGAAGGGTTTGTAGCGGGGTGAGGAAGCATCTTGAAGCGGAATTGGATTGTAAACCACTGCTACCAAGTTGTAAGAGGGTTGCTTTTTAGGGTAACCGTTACATAGTTCTGGAAGGGTTTTCTGGAAGTTCTAGATATTCTGGAAGACCATTTTCTTATAGTCAAGATCAATTTCATATGGAGTACATCCTCTACGCTTATTGATTTCAAGATTGGGTTGACGTCTCAACCAAAGTCCTTTTTTAGACTAGTTCTGGATGTTCAGGATTTTCCGTATTTTAGGAAGTTCAAGAAACTAAGACCAGCTTAGTTGAATTGGTGTATCGCTGCAGACAATACCCAATTAGGAAATTTCGTGATGGGGTTAGGAGTAGGACCTAACGGGGAGTGGATTTACTTAAGAGTGGTTTGTGGGTTATTAAATAGGTTTATTTGCTATTCATGATATTGCTATACTAGGAGTAGTTGTATGAAGGGGTATTGTGGGAAAGTATTCAAGATTGTTCTTGTATGTTCAAGTCTGAGATTCTGAGGTCTGGGGGAGGGGGTATTTATACTAGTGAGGGGCTATCTGGACTATGCTAGATATAGATGTAGCATTAAGTGCCTTGCTGAGTCAGAATGCAGTCACATAGTACAAGTGTGATCTGATATATCAAGAGATCATCTGACTGCTGAGTCAGTTCACAGTCACATCGTACAAGGCTAATCTAACTATACTATGACTGCTAATCTTTTTATAGATTTAGGTACTGTCTGGGTAGTCTTCAATGACATCACCATCGATGACATTATCTCTAATGAAGTAGTCGTCTAGAAAGAGAGGTTTGCGGATTACTTCTCCTTGTTGGCTGAGGTAATAATACATTGGAACTTCATCTCTATCCCACAGGATAACATCATCTGTTTCATATGCTAAGTAAGGTGTTGGTGGATGCAGGAGGGGTGTGTTGTCTTCGCTTTCATCAGATTCGCTGTCTACATATCTTCTATAGGTTACAGCACTATGAGTCGCAGAGTTGTAGTAAGCTGGTGGCTGTAGTTCATGTCACTCATACTCAGGTGGTGGAGTTGTTGGTTCGATCTCGAGGGTTGTCTGGAGGTACAGGTTATGTTCTCCAGTCTCTTTGTTATAGTTGAAGTAATCGGGGGTGAATGCAGGTTGGTATTTGTACCAGTGATCATTGTCCCACTAAGTCTTGTATGTGGTTATGAACTGTTGTAAGTTCATCGGCAAGGTTGGCGGTGTGATCAGAGTTGGTAGAGATCCTTGGCTTGAGGTCATGTCAGCATCAGAGGGATCATTGTCTTCTGCTTCATCTTTATCGAAGTTGATTATATCGTAGATGTCCTTCATAGCATATCTAACTTGGAGCATTTGTAGGAGGTGGTCATCGGGGTGTGGGAAGGTTCTGTCAGTAGTCTGAACATACTTGAGATACTTGTGGTTGAGTTCTTATATCATGTCATCGATTTGGCTATAGGATAGAGTAGCAACCATTTCGCTGGTAGTAACTCGGAGGCAGGGAATAAAGGTGCTGTACTCATAAAAGAGTTCTCGGTATTTGCGGGTGATGAGCTTCTGGTGTTGAGACTCTGGGTAATGTCTGTATCATGGTGGTGTTCGACCATGTCTTCTAGGAGGCAGCCAATCTAGTAGTAGCTTGAGATTTGTCTGATTCAGTGGGCCTCATTAAGCATGTTCAGGGCATTCCATCGGGCTTCCATGAAGTAGAGGGGTGCGAGGCTATAGATATTTATAAGGGGCAGAGGGGGTGTGGCTCAGTTGATAATGGCATTCCAAATGTCAGCATGGATATGGTTGTAGATCTCAGTGGTCATGTTTGTGTGTTTGGAAGTTGTGGTTGTTATTTGTTTTGGTTCTCTGTTTCGACACATCTTGGGGCTCGGTATATATGTATCTATTCTTGATTGGTAAGATTCCGTTTGTGTGAACCTTGTGTTCTATGACTTCATATTGACTCAGCTTTGTGCACTGTGACTTCTGTTTAACTCAGCTTCATGATCGCACAGGTGATTTCCAGATTTGTTCAGAGGTAATGTGCAATTTCGGTGACTTGTTAAGAGGGTGGCGTGTAATTTCTGTGGCTTGGTGGTTGTGTGCTTACAGGAGGTCTGGGGCTCTCCAGTCTATGAGGTTCTCTTCTACAAAATAGGGGATAAATATGGAGTCTTGGAGAGGTCTAACCTGGATGCTTGGATCTTGGAATACTGAGATCAATCCTTGCAGGAATTGGTCTGAGTTGTTCTGGAGAATGAGATGCCAGAAGTTTTCTACTTTATCACTATTAAGAGTAATAGTGGACTGGACTTCTGTAGCCATCCTGACTTCTAGTACATTGATATGGTAGGCTGACAGATCTCTGAAATCTGAGACTCTAACATACTCCAAGTTGGGGATTGACCATGGTGCATATCTAAAGATCTGATAGATCTTTTTAGCTGTTCTTGTTTTGTATATATCCATGAGAGTGGTATCTTGTAGCTCTTGAGTGCTGGCCTATGGAAACTCCTGGCAGAGGAGGTTTCCTATTTCATACTCTTGCCACATTTGAAGGCATTTGGTAGCAATGGTGATCCTTATTTCCATTTTATAGTGGTAGAGGATATAATGATAAGGGTTACCAGTATCTAGGTTGACACTAGGAGTCCTTCTTGAGCAGATCCTCATAGCTCTTCTGATGTCTTGGAATATTCTTTCTTCAACTGAGATACCTTGGTGGTTCCTTGACCTTGAGGTTTAGTAAGCAGTAGGCATTTTGTTTGTGGTAAGTCTTTGAGCTATTTTGGAATTGGTGGGTCTTATTGGTTGCTACTACTGTGGTTTCTTAATCTTTCTTTTATATTCCTCAAGATACCCATACTATGGTCACAATGACTCATAGTTGGTCATTATTGCTTATCTTGTATGCTATATGATCTTCTTGTGCTCTGATCTGGTGGCTTGCAGAAAAGGCTGTCTTCTGTACTGATGTCATCATTCTAGAGTCATTGTTACAATATATATATATCAGAAAAAATTAGAAATTGAAGAAAATTTAAAATTTTTAATATTTATAAATATATATTTAAATTTAATATAAATTTATATATTAATTCACATTTAGTATACAAAGAAAGATCTATGTTAAATTATATTAAATTTCTAGATAATTTTATAAAATAATAGAGATTTTAGTTTTTTTAATAAGTTTATTAAGTTTACCAAGTTTACCAAGTTTATCAAGTTCACTATAATTATTTTTTACTATTTTAACTAAGTTTATTGAGATTTATTATTATTATTATTATTATTATTATTACTAAGTTTATCAAAATTATTGTTATTATCTTTATCTAGTTTAATAAGATTCTCTTTATCTTAATTTAAAAAAAATCTATCTATATAACTTATACTTTTTACTTACTTATAATAAAACTAATACTGATATATAATTTAGATAGACTATTAGCCTTTGGTTCTGAGTTCTATAAGAAATTACTAAGTTTTAAATATCTATTGCTGAGATATAGTCTATGTAAGTATTACTTTTGGGATCTATAAGAGGGTTATTTATTAGAATAACTATTATATAGTTCTGGAAGAGTTTTCTAGAAGTTCTGGATATTCTGGAAAACTGTTTTCTTAAGATCAAGATCAATTTCATATAGAGTATATTCTCTATATATATTGATTTCAAGATTGGGTTGATATCTCAATTAAAGTTCTTTTTTGGACTAGTTCTGGATATTCAGGATTTTTTGTATTTCAGGAAGTTCAAGAAACTAAGACCAGCTTAGTTGAATCAGTATATTACTGCAGACAATATCTAATTAGGAAATTTTGTAATATAATTAAGAGTGGGATCTAATAGAGAGTAGATT
Source organism: Jimgerdemannia flammicorona (assembly GCA_003990745.1). NCBI lineage: Eukaryota > Fungi > Mucoromycota > Endogonomycetes > Endogonales > Endogonaceae > Jimgerdemannia > Jimgerdemannia flammicorona. The sequence continues at coordinate 7,159 of RBNI01002177.1, read as the reverse complement.
TATTTAAGAATAATTTATGGATTATTAAATAGGTTTATTCACTATTCATGATATTGCTATACTAAGAGTAGTTGTGTAAAGAGATATTGTGGGAAAGTGTTCAGGAGTTATATTTGAATTATTCAAGTCTGAGATTTTGAGGTCTGAGAGAGGGGGTATTATACTAGTAAGAGGCTATCTAGATAGTCTTTAATGATATCACTAGTGATGATATCATCTCTGGTAAAGTCTGAGCAGTTTTCTGACTTCTGATATCATTAGTTTCAAAGGTATCATTATCTCTATCTCTTGCAAAATTAAGGCTATCTTTGGTAGTGGTGGTTGTACAAGAATAATAGGTCTTGGTTCTCTTTTTTTTTTTAGACTACTGGTACATTTGCAAGGACTGGCCATTCTTGTTTAGGGTGAGAACTCTCATTGTTATGGCTGAGAGTTCAAACCTCTTGGAAATGATATTTTCTATGATCTGAGACAATTTTTAGTAGTAATATCTGTTACATAGATAGACTTAAGATTGGTTTCAACATATTAGCTTTTTTGAGTTTAGATGAAGCATCTGTCATTCTCTAATAGAGGTGATACAGATAGAGCAAATGGGGTTGTTTAAATGTATTTTGCTTCTGCTAAGTAATGAGGTCTTATATAGTTGTAGTATATCTTGGTCTTGAGTTAATAAATGTAGTTTGTGAATCTTTAATAGATGAGATAGAGTTCTTCTCATCTCAGTTTGAGTTTGATACTTTAGTTTTCTTTTGTAATAGTATAGTATATTAAAACTAATTATAGAGGTTCAGGGTTGGTCTTATGGTTATAGTACTTCTTCTGGTATTTTTGTATCTTAGTAGTAGATTCTTGTACTTACTGGTATATTTTGTGTAACCAGATAATCTCTTCAGTAACTTGTTTTATAGTCTCATATATGATTTCTGAATTAGTTCTGAGGGTGATATGCAATTTTGGTAGCTTGGAGGTTGTGCACTTATAACTCTCCCCTTCTTAGCTTTCAACATCCTTACTAAGGTCTTCTAATTTGATCTAGTATTATTGTACCATTTGAATGGTTCTTGTAGCTGTATTTGTTGAGGATTTGTTCAACTTTGTATTATTCTTGGTCATTAATAATGATAGGTACAGGTGGTTTTACAGTTCAGTTCAGGAATATGTCTTAGACTTTCTGAGGTAAGGATCTAACATGGCTATCAACTTTGGAAAAGTCTTCTTTGAGGTTTTCAGGTTCTCCTTTGGATGCTCAGATGGAGATAGCAAAGAGAGGACATTTCTTGGCCAGTTTTTTAAGTTGTAGCTTATTGATGTGGGTGATCTTTAGTCTAGGGTTGCTAGAACTGAGTGAGTCTTTTTCATCTTGCAGTTTGAAGTTGTGGCATTCTTTCTTAATGGTCAGAGAATAGTTTACCCAATTGATCATGAGGTTCTCTTGTTTTAACCATAGGGTTCTAAGGATGATTTTGTTGTCAAGAAGTGGTATAATCTAGAGGGTAATATATACCTAGTAGTCACTAATTCAGAAGGGTAGATTTCAGACTTCCTTACTAATGACATATGAGATTCCATCAGCTATGGCAACTGCTTGAGTTTGTTGTACTGGGGATATCAGGACCTTGAGTCTGTTGGCTGTTTTTTCATTAATAAAGTTGCCTGAGACACCACTGTCTATCATAATTTTGACAAGTGCTCAGTTGATAAAAGCTTGAAGTATAAGCAGTTTGTCTGATCTAATGGTGGTGATTTCAGTTATAGGAACTTTTCTTCTGTTGGTTCTTCTTTGGGCCAGTTTATTGATACAAGAGAAGTAATCATTAATCATTCAGGAAGAGTACATTATAATGCCATAGGGGCATCAGCCACTTGATATGAATCCATCTTCAATTTTCTTATAGAATTGCTCTTCTTTGTTCATAGTGGGCTGGGCTGGGGCCTTATTTGATAAGCCAAACCCTTTGGATCCTTAGATGGTGGGCAGTAGTTCAGGGACTTCCTTGACTATCAGGGTTGATTCAATTTTCTTGAATAAGATCTGTACAATACAGAAACCAATAGGAATCTTGAATGATATCTAACTATAGTTTCAGGTGAGGACAATAATTTTGCCTGTATAATCTTTATCAATGACTCCTCTTTCTACTGAGAGTTCTTTCAGTACTAGGCTACTGTGATAGTATATTCTTTTAATATATCCTTCTAGAATCTGGATGCTAATTCTAGTATAGACTTGCTTGACTTCTCAGTTGGAAACTGTAGCTTCTTTAGCTACATATCTAGCTGCTTTTTGACTTCCTTTAGTTGGGGCCTTGGTGGTTTGCCTTAACTTGACAAAGTCCAGTATTTTAGTGATCAGATTGTTGAGGTAGTGCAGAGTAGTAACAGTTGCTTATATTACTGTTCAGGGTTTTTAGTTGGGACAGGCACTAGCTATATATCCTGTCTTTCAGCAATAGAAGTATACTCCACTTCTTCAAAGTTCATTTCTTTCTCCTTTAGTGAGTTTCTTGAAGATACTTGGCTGGGTAGGTTCAGAATTTTGGGGTATCTATGAGGTGGATATAGAGGGAGCTCAGGATGCTTCATACTTGAGTTCTTCTTTCTTGGTCCAAGTCTTTTCCTTATTGTTGAATTGTCTTTAAGGCAGAATTGGTCCAGTTGTGAGAATTTGCTTAACCATAGTCTTGATTCTTGCCAGACAACATTGTTAGTGATCACAACCAACTGGACATCTTTGTTCTCAGATCTTTCTTATAAGCCATTTAGGTAGTATATCAATAGTCTGCTCTTATACTATTTTGTACTTCATCATTAGCAATATATCCTAGGCCAATGGTGTTTAGTAGTGACTCAAGTTTTGTATAGAAGGTTTCAAATTTCTCTTTATTATATATATCAAATTTAAGATTGTAGAGTTTGACTTGAGATTTAGTAATTATAGTTTTACTGTAATATTGAGTAATTATGAGTTATTTGAGTCCAGGGGCTATGAGATAGTCTCTATATCCTGGGGTATTATTTGCTGTATTCTGGATAACAACTGCAGATCAGGTATTCTATATGAGAGATTTTTCAGAAAGGGTTTACTACTATTCTTTAGCAGGTCTTTGGAAGAATATAACAACTCAATAGACATAGACCATAGTAGTAGCAAAGAGTTGTTCCAGAGTGTGGTCTTAGTTATTTGTTAGAAGATAGTCAGCAACTCACTTGTTGGTCCATTGGTTGGCTTCAAAATTGATATCAACTACACTAATGAAGCTTTGAACTTCTTGTGCAGTACTATTAAAGATAGGTAGACTCAGATTTTTAGTTGGTTGGTCTGTTTGACTAAGGTAGTAATGGTTGCTGCCATTATAGCTACCAGGGCTATGAGGTCTAAAATCTGTTGGTTCATTATGTTATTTACTAGAAGTGGTTGGACTACTGATAGTAGTATTACTGATATGACTTGAGGTAGGTGTAGAGTGTGATGATATTCTTTAGGTCTGTATAAGTTACTGGAGTAATAGTTATAGGTCTGGAGTAAGGGCTCAATATATAGCTGTCTGTTGCTATATAGGTATATTCTGTTCTGATAGAGGTGCATCTTCTTCAGTAGTATATGTATCTGAGATCGAATTTACTAAGATACTCCTCTTCTTCTTCAGTTTGGTCTCCATATAATTGGGTTTACTTGATATCAAAGTAGACAGAATCAGTTGTATATCAGATTTCAGATAAGCTTAATTCAAAATCAAGTTCTGGTTCAATATTGGTTTCAGTTTCAGATAAGGTTGTAGCTAGGCCTACTTCTGATTCAGAGTCAGATTATTGATGGAGGATTTCTTGGACTTCTTTTTTGAGAATATGGTGGGTCTTATAATTCTGAAAGTAGTAGTATAAGATGGTCTTGGTCCTGGTATGGTGAAAGTCAGTAGAGTTGAGCCACTTGGCTATAGAGGCTTGGGCTTCATGAGGAACTAAGGCTAGAAAGACTACTACTGATTATCTTAGGTCACTTGGATTTGTAGAGCTAACAAAACTCTTATTAAGAAGAGTAAAGAAGGCTTCTATAAGACCTTCTTCATCTTGACTTTTGGGATATAGAGCAAGAAGTTCAGTATATAGGGTTTCACCTATCTGCTGGTTTAATTAGAATACTTTTTTCTTTAAATAAAGTCTATCCTACTTATTATAGGTATAGAGATCAAATTGTCCTTATATGTCAGATTCAATTCTCTCCAGATTATTAGATAGTTCAGGATAAATTCTAGTTCAGAGATTGGACTTTATACCAACTTGTAGGAATTCTTAAAGGAATTTATAGCAGGGTGAGAAAGCATCTTAAAGTAGAATTAGATTATAAACTGCTGCTATTAAGTTGTAAGAGGGTTACTTGTTAGAGTAATTATTACATAGTTCTGAAAGAGGTTTCTAGAAGTTCTGGATATTTTGGAAGACCATTTTCTTAAGGTCAAGATCAATTTTATATAAAGTATATCCTCTACACTTATTGATTTCAAGATTGGATTGATGTCTCTTTTTTGAACTAGTTCTGGATATTCAGAATTTTCTGTATTTCAGAAAGTTCAAAAAACTAAGACCAGCTTAGTTGAATTGATGTATTGCTGCAGATAATACCCAATTAGGAAATTTCATGATGTGGTTAAGAGTAGGACCTAATGGAGAGCAGATTTACTATAGGTTATTAAATAGATTTATTTACTATTCATAATATTGCTATACTAGGAGTAGTTATGTAAAGAAATGTAACAATTTCACAGTCATATTTAGTCTTAATATATTTTTGCATCTTTTAGTTAGTCTTTTCTTGACATTTCTTGAATATTCTACTATGTTCTATCACCTTTTACTTGCTTAGAAACCTTCTCTCAGCACACAGACACTACTAGAACATTCTTGTCTTTTCTTGGTACTAAGTATCTTGTCTTAGCTAGTTATGGAACCTTTTAGAACATTGTAGAATAGTATTAGTTAGCTTTGCTAAGAATCTATTTCTTGGCATTTCTCTTTCTTTCCAAGATCCTTCTGGATCTTTCTTTTAGATTATGTATAAATATCCTTGTTCTCTGCCTAAATAAAGCTCAGAATATTTTCTCTCAGAAATTCTTCAAGAATACTTGAACCTTTAAGTATCTCTTCAAGCTACTTTAGGCCAACTAGAACTTCCAGATTTAGCCACTTCCTCTTAAAGAAACTAGAACTATTATAAGAAATATTATGAGAAAGTATTCAGAAGTTATATTCAGATTGTTTAAGTTTGAGATTCTGAGGTCTGGGAGAGGAGGTATTTATACTAGTAAGGGGCTATCTGGACTATACTAGATATAGATGTAATACTTAGTGTCTTGCTGAGTCAGAATACAGTCATGTAGTACAAGTGTGATCTGATATATTAAGAGATCATCTGACTACTAAGTTGTTTACAGTCATGTCATATGAGGCTAATCTAACTATACTAATGGCTACTAAGCTATTTATAGATTTAGATACTATCTAGATAGTCTTCAATAACATCACTATTGATGATATCATCTCTGATAAAGTCTGAGCAGTTTTCTGACTTCTGATATCATCAGTTTCAAAGATATTATCATCTCTATCTCTTGTAAAATTAAGGCTATCCTCAGTAGTAGTGGTTGTACAAGAATAACAAGTCTTGGTTCTCTTTTTTTTTTGGACTGTTAGTACATTTACAAGGACTAGCCATTCTTATCTAGGGTGAGGGCTCTTATTATTATGGCTGGGGGTTCAAACCTCTCAGAAATGATATTTTCTATAATCTGAGGTAATTTTTAGTAGTAATATCTGTTATGTGAATGGACTTGAGATTGGTTTCAACAATGTCAACTTTTTTGAGTTTAGATGAAGTGTCTGTTATTCTCTAATAGAGGTGATATAGATAGAGTGAATGGAGTTATTCAAATGCATTTTGCTTCTGTTAAGTGATGAGGTCTTATATATGTAGTTGTAGTATATCTTAGTCTTGAGTTGATAAGTATGGTTTATGAACCTTTAATGGATGAGATAGGGTTCTTCTTATCTCAGTTTGAGTTTGATACTTTAGTTTCCTTTTATAATAGTACAGTATACCAAAACTAGTTATAGAGATTCAGAATTAGTCTTATAGTTGTAGTACTTCTTCTGATATTCTTGTGTCTTGGTAGTAGGTTCTTATACTTGCTGGTATATTTTGTATAACCAGGTGATCTCTTCAGTAACTTGTTTTGTAGTCTTGCATATAGTTTCTGAATTAGTTTTGAGGGTGACATACAATTTTGATGGCTTAGAGGTTGTATACTTATAGAGTCTTATACTAGATAGAGATACTGTATTTATATCTTAAGTTGATCAGACTCAGAATTATTAATAAGTCAGATCTGAGGGTTTTTTTTAATAAGAATACTTCTTTATTCTTAAAAGAAAAAAGTAAAGTTGAGGCTATAATATATTTAGTATAAAGAATATTTATATAAGATAGAAGCTATAGCTAAATATAATATATTAAATATTAATAATTCTATTAAAAAACTCATTAGAATTATCAGTAGCTTTTTACTATAGAACAAACTATTATATCCTTCTCTTCTTTATCTGAATCTATTTATTTAATTCTGTACTAAACTCTAGATATTTATCAAACTAAAGAGCTATATTGAACTATTTGAAAGATAATATTGTTCTAATATTCATTAGTCAGATTAGCAATATTTTTAGAGAATATTTTATAAAGGTGATCAAGAACTTAGAGTTATATATAAAAAAGAATATATAGTCTTTTTACAATAATATAGGTATATATGGTTATTGATGAAAAGATGAGATAGCTATTTAGTCTTACTGAGGATAGTCTGTTGGTAGATAATTTATTCTATTTCATAGTATTTCTTCAGTTTTTATTAGTAGTAAAAGACTTGAAAGTATTGAATCCTTCTAAGATATTATTGAGCTTCATTAAATTCAAACTTTTAGAAATTTATACATTGACAGAGAGTGGTTCAGTAATAGTCTAGTGGTATTTAATAGCTATAAAGATAGCTATCCCTTCGTTGGTATTGAAATGTAGCCAAATTTGGCTGCAAAAAAAAAAAAAAATTTAAATTTTTTTTTAAATTAATATTTGATATAAAATTATAAAAAAAAAAATTTTAAGAAA